>CAUYQG010219020.1:0-11845 GCA_963574415.1 Tarsius wallacei | reverse complement strand
TGGCAAGGATGCAGAGAAAAAGGAATGCTTCTACACTGCTGGTGGGAATGCCAACTAGTGCAGCCTCTTTGGAAGACAGTGTGGCAGTTTCTGAAAGAACTAGAAATTGACCTTCCATATGACCCAGCAATTCCCCTATTGGGAATGTACCTGGAAGAACTTAAATCATTCTACAAAAAAGATACCTGCACACGTATGTCTGTTGCAGCTCTATTCACAACAGCAAAAACATGGAACCAACCATGATGCCCATTGAAGCTGGACTGAATAAAAAAAAAAGTGGTACATATACACAATGGAATATTATGCAGCCATAAATAAGGACAAATATATGGGCTTTGCAGCAGCTTGGATGGATTTAGAGTCAATCATACTCAGTGATCTATCACAGAAACAAAGAACAGAGTACCATATGTTCTCACTCATAAGCAGAACTTGAACAATTATAATATTATAAGAAAGCGACTGGCAGTAGTGGGAAATGTCAGGGGACGGGGGGTTGGATTGGCAGTTGAGGGAAACTGCTAGGGGAGGGAAGGGCTTACCTCATCAACAAGGGTACCTGCATAATGAACATTTATATACCTAACCCTGAATTGTACCCCACATCTTTATTAGAAAAGAAAAAATTTATTTTTTGCTTCACTAGAATGAAAAGCTTCTGAGGGTGAAGTTGTATCACCAAGTGGGATCAATTGGTTCTGTTCTTTTGAGAGGTGAAATTTCATTCATTCAATAGATTGAAGCACTTATGATCAATATACAAGAGGTTCCCCCCAAAGCTGAATTTTTTTTGAGGGTAGGCCCCTTGTAGTACAGGTTTCCACTGCTATGTAAGTGTTCTAGGAACCCACTGACATCAATGTACCAACTACCATTGTGAGAGGCTGTGTTTAGTGTCAGTGAATTTTTTTTGGAGACTTTTTCAATGTGTTTTCCCATGAAGGGTGATTTTTGAGCACACTTGCCCATACTACAGTGTGTTCAGCAGTTTTTGACCCAAAACAGCATGACCTTCATGCCCCACCCTCTCTAATCACCCCATCTCATCCTGAGTGACTTTGTTTTGTTTCCCTAGATGAAAAAAGTCTTTAAAGGGAAACAGTTTGCCAATGTGGAAGAGGTGAAACAAAAAATGGCAGAAGCACTAAAAGGCATCAAAATTGACAAATCCAAAAACAGTTTTGAGTGGTGGAAAAAGCATCTTGATAGGTGTACTGCATCAGATGGAGAGTACTTTGAAGGTAACTGAAGTTTAAATATGTAAGAGTAAAAACACAATTTTGAATAAATAAATTCTGGGTTTTTTTCGGGTCTCCCTCGTATATGAAGCACTTATTATTTGCAGCAATTTGAGAAACTGGCAGGCCTGACCTAGTTGGGGAAAAACATGTCTGTTTATACTTCCTTTTTTTCTCTCCCAATCTCTATTTCATTAAACTCTAGAAATAATTCAGATTTGGATCTCAGCTAAGGCTCCTTTAAGATAATTTTATGCCCTATTCTTGGTATTTTTAAATGTTGTAAAGAAATGCATTTCTGACTGGCATAAGGAAAGATATGATGCCTTAAAAATTATTCCATAAGAGCCTGTGGAAACACTTATTTGAGGATGATTTTTGTTCTGTTTTTCCAGGAGAGGATATAAAACAGAACAGGAATAGTAGGTCTTTTTCACACCTTGATCCTGTTTGTGTCCATTTTATAACCTATTTTTATGGTGGCCATCCAGTTTCGTCTCTCTATTTTAGGTTGTATCTAAATCTAATAGTACCTTGTCACTGAGTTAGGCAGGCTAGAAAAAGGCTTGCTGAGGGATGCGTTAACCTGGCCAAATGCAGACTCTATATGACATTTATGAAAGGGATAGAAGGGATCACTATGATGTTGAATGTGTGGTCTCTCTCTGCCTGTCTGTTTCTGTCTCTCTGTCTCTCTCTCTTTCTCTGAGTAAATTCTAACTCAGTTGGAGCCCTGGGGCATGTAAACAGGCATAAGGAAATTTCCCATCGGCTTACAGGGTAGGGAGGGCTATCTCTCTCCCATGTATTAGCAGAAGTAGCAGATGGCAGCTTTCTCCCCTAATAATCACCAGATGGCATGAAGCTTTTTGCCCTGTAGTGCAGGAAGGAGGAAACTGGGTTGATCGTGTATTTTCTACACTTAAGCTCTTCTTACTTGATTGAAATTTGTTTGTGCTACTGGTCATATGTAAACTTAAAAAACGGGACCAAAACTTCATTGCAGCTTAGAGAGCATTTGTTTTAATTTAATGATGTTTAGCATATTTTACCAGCTAGTAACTTGTAAATCTGCTAAGCAGACTCATAGATTTCTGTTCACTTGTATCCTGAGCCATGATGTCTGTTTGTACCCTGCTTTAAGCTTTCTGTATTCAGCATTTTTCAGGAAGAATATAATGCCCAGAGAATTGAAGCTTAATCTTTTGAGTAGCAGAAGTTTTATTGTAAAATTTAAAAATAAGCCTTCCTGAAAAAACTTTATATACAGGTGTTCCCTTTTATTGAATAGTATTATAAACATATTTAACTTTTCCTGTTAGAGACATCAGTTATGGTACAGATGCAGTTAATGTTGTTATAAAACAAATGAGACTAAAAGCAGAATGGACCTACTTAATCCTAGAACAATTCTAGAACAAAAGTTCACTGCGATTTCTAAAGAAGTTGTAAGTAGACATCCTTTTAATCAATAGATTATAATAACTGAATGGGAATGAGATAATATGATAAGCAAAACCAAATTATTACAACATTAATCTGTCATGTTTTAATGAGTATCACAATTATCTATCTATTTATTTATTTATGCCAAGAAAGTGACAGTTCAACTGGTGGTATATTTGTAATGGCACATAATATATCTGCTTTATAAATATTGACAGCCTACATTAGATGAAATATATTAACTATATCAAGCTTTGATATTATAGCATAAAATGAATGGAAAAAAGTAAGCCTTTGTGTGTGTGTGTAGTTTCACAATTATTGGGGTCCTGAAAGGTAATGAATGAGACATTAAGATGGATTTTTTCTTATCTCTGTTGGCTGGTGGGTTAATCTTTCTTGGATTCAATATACAGTACATTTAATGAATTGAGATGAAATATGATCCACTGAGAGGCTGCTGTGTTCCTGGCATGACTTTTCAAGCTGGCTTTGGGTATAGACTGACCTTTTATTTTGTGGCTCCATTTCCTGCTTAGTATTTTTGCTTCACTGGCTGTCATCGTCATGATTTCTTAATGGTTATGGATTTTAATGCGTATAAAGCTGCTTTTTATATTTTAATGTCATCTAGATACATAGGTAAAAGATGCCATTTATGAAATAATGAGAATTTCAACAAATGGTGTTGGGAAAACTAGATAACCATATACAAAGTAATAAAGTTGGACTTTTACCTTGTACCATAAGCAAAAATTAACTCAAAAATGGGTCAAAGACCTACATGTAAGAGTTAAAACTGTAAAACTCTTAGAAGAAATTATAGGGAAAAACTTTCATGACTTTGAATTTGGCAATGATTTCTGGGACATGACACCAAAAACCCTATGTATTGGACTACATCAAAAATAAAAAGCTTCTATGTATCGAAGGACATAATCAACAGAATGAAAACCAGCCTACAAAATGAGAGAAAATATCTGCAAATCACATATCAATAAGGGGTTAATATCTGGATTATATGAAGAACTACTATGACACAACTACAAAAAACAAACAACCCTATAAAAAATGGGTAGAGGACTTGAATACACATTTCTCCAAAGCTGATATACAATCACATAAAAAGATGCTCTAATCATTAGGGAATATAAATCAAAACCACAAAGGGATGCCTCCTCACATCCTCTAGGATAGCTACTGAAAAAAAATCTCCAACAAATACAAGTGTTAGTAAAGATGTGGAGAAATTGGAATACTTGTGTGCTGTCGGTGAGAATGTAAAATGGTGCAGTCATTATGGAAAACAGTATGGTAGTTCCTAAAAAAATTAAAAATAGAATTACATATGGGTCAAGTGTTGTGACTCACACCTGTAATCCCAGAACTGTGGGAGGCCAAGTGGGAGGATCATTTGAGGACAGGGGTTTGAGACCAGCTTAGGCCACAGAGCAAGAATCTACCTCTACAAAAAGAGAGAGAGAGAGAGAGAGAGAGAGAAAAGAAAAAAGACAATAAAAAGAATAACCAGCAATTCCACTTCTGGGAATATATAAAAAAGAATTAAAAACAGGGTCTCAAAGAGATATTTGTACAACCCACATTCATAGCAGCATTATTCCCAGTAGTTAAAAAAGTAGAAGCAGCTCAAGTGTCCATTGATGGATGAATAGATAAATAAAATATAGTATATACATACAGTGGAATATTATTCAACCTTATAAAGGAAAGATGTTCTGATACATATTGCAACATGACTGGAACTTGAGACCATTATGCTAAGTGAAATAAGCCAGTTGGATAAAGACAAATACTGTATTTTTCCACTTATATGAAATAGCTTGAGTAGTCAAGTTCATAGAGACAGAAAGTAGAATGGTAGTTGCCAGGGGATGGGGGAAGGGGAAATGAGGAATTGTTTAATGAGTAGAGAGTTTCAGTTTTGTAAGATAGACAGAGTTGTGGAGATGGGTTGCACAGCAATGTGAATGTACTTAATATTACTGAACTCTACACTTAAAAATGGTTAAATGATAAATTTTGTAATATATGTTTTTACCACAATTAAATAAGAAGAAATAGCGGGAAGGTCTTTTTAAAAAAACTATTTATTTATTTTAAAGATGTGGGGTACAATTCAGGATTAGGTTTACAAATAAGGAAGATCTTTTGTGAACAAATTGATAATCTACCAATTGGAGATTATATTAGCATTTATCTCTGTGAAAACTCAGGCAGAGGAGGCACAGAGGTATATTTAATGATAGTGAGACTATAATAAATGGTATAACAGAGATATAAACAGTGTCCAATGGAAGCAAAGGAAGAAAACGTAAGTCTTCTGGAGGCATCAGAGATGTCAGCACAGACAAAGTGGTAACATTTGAATTGCTTTGAAGAATTAGTGGAAATATGACGGGTGGAAAAAGGGCAAAAAGGCATAGCAGAAAGAGGGAACAGAATGAGTATATGCTGAAGAGTTGTGCAAGATCATGATTTGGGAATGGTGGTGGTCAGAGCACAGCTTTATATTAATACTTCCCACATTCCCATTGGTCCAGGGCTAAAATCTATTAAATGTGAAAGTCATTTTTCTCTTTATAATCCACTATTAGTGGATTAGTATTAGTTTCTTCTTGCTGCTGTAACAAATCATCACAAACTTAGTGGCTTAAAACAACACACATTTTTCTTATGATTGTGGAGGTCAGATGTTCTGAAATCAAGATGTCAGCAAGGTTATGTTCCTTTTGGAGGCCCCAGGGCAGAGTCTATTCCTTTACCTTTTCCAGGTTTTATAGTTTGCCTGCATTTTTTTTGGCTGGTGACCCATTCTGCCTTAGTTTGATCTCTGCTTCCATCATTGCCTCTCCTTGCCTCTCTTTTATAAAAATTCATGTTAACATTGAGCAAACATGGATAATTCAGGATAATATCCCCATCTCAAGGTCCTTAAGTGAATCACATCTCCAAAGTACATTTTGCCATGTAAGGTAATACACTCATAGGTTTTGAGAATTAGGATGATATCTTTGGGGGGCCGTTATTCTGTCTCCTGTAGATCTAGAAGAATGAATTACTAGATCTCAAAAGACAGTGGCTGAATGAATTTGTATATCCAAAGAGTGTGTAACCCAAATGGTATCTTTCTTTTACTATTTTTCTTGTTTATTTTTGTATTTTTATTTATTTATTTAAATTTTTTTTAAATTGTAAGGATGTGGAGTACAATTCAGGGTTAGGTATACAAATGTTCATTATGCAGGTACTCTTGTTGATGAGGTGTGTCCCTCCCTCCCCCCACATATTTCCACTACTACCAATCCCTTTCTTACAGTATTACAATAATTGTTTAAGATCTGCTTATGAGTGAGAACATCTGATACTCAGTTCTTTGTTTCTGTGATAGGTCACTCAGTATTATAGACTCTAAGTCCATCAAATTTGCTGCAAAGTTTAAGATTTTGTCCTTCTTTATGACTGTGTAATATTCCATCGTGTAAATGTACCACTTTTTTTTTTTTTTTGAGTTGGCATCTCACTCCGTCGCCCAGACTGGAGTGCAGTGGCCGCTTCCGGCCAGCGCAGCCTCGACCTGCTAGGTTCCGGTGATCCTTCCGCCTCAGCCTTCCGCGTAGCCGGAACTACAGGAGTGCGCTACCACGCCCGGCTGATTTTTTTGATTTATTGTAGAGATGAGGCTTTGCCTGCCCAGGCGGGTCTCGAACCCGCGGGCTCAGGCAATCCACTCACCTCAGCTTCCCAAGGCGCGGGATTACAGGCTGAGTCACCAAGCCCGGCTTCTCCAGCCATTTTTAAATTTCTTTTATTTTTTAGAGACAAGGTCTTGCTATGATGCCCAGACTGGCCTCAAACTTTTGGCCCCAAGTGATCCTCCCACCTTGGCCTCTGAAAGCACCAGGAATACAGACATGAGCCACTATCCTGCCACTCCCTATTTGTTTTGTTTTTCTTTTTGAGTTGGAGTCTCACTTTGTCGCCCAGACTGGAGTGCAGTGGCCGCTCCCGGCCACTGCAGCCTCGACCTGCTGGGCTCCGGCGATCTTTCCGCCTCAGCCTTCCGAGTAGCAGGAATTACAGGCACGCACTACCATGCCCAGCTGATGTTTTGATTTATTGCAGAGATGAGGTTTCGCCAAGTTGCCCAGGTGGGTCTCGAACCCGCAGGCTCAGGCAATTCACTCACCTCGGCCTCCCAAAGTGTGGGATTACAGGCTGAGCCACCGAGCCCGGCCTCCCTATTTGTTTAACCTTAGCCTAGTCACTTAACCTTTCTGGATTCAGTTTTCTCTTCTGTGAGAATAGAGAGATCAACACTTCATTCATATTATGCTCATCCAATCCCAGGGCTTTATTTATTTATTTTGAGTTGGAGTCTCACTCTGTCGCCCAGACTGGAGTGCAGTGGCCGCTCCTGGCCACCACAACCTTGACCTGCTGGGCTCTGGCGATCCTTCCGCCTCAGCCTTCCAAGTAGCTGGAACTACAGGTGCGCGCTACCACACCTGGCTAATTTTTTTTTTTTTTAATTATTGTAGAGATGAGGTCTCGCCAAGTTGCCCAGGTGGGTCTCGAACCCACGGGCTCAGGCAATCCACTCACCTCAGCCTCCCACGGCGCAGGATTACAGGCTGAGCCACCAAGCCCGGCAATCCCAGGGCTTTAAACACCAACTGTGTTCATGACACAAATGCATGCCTCCAGTCCAAGTTCTTTTGAATTGTTGACTTATACCTCCACTTGTCTGCCTGAGTTCTCCTCTTGCATATTTCAAACTATAAGCCCCAAACAAGTCCCTGACTACATTCCTCCTCCAGGGTTTCTCATGGAAAAAGTATCGTCATCATTCACCCAAATGTGCTCAAGCTAAAAACCCAGGTTCCTTTATTCCTTCTTCCTCACTCCCACATCCAGTCTACCACCAAGTCTTGCAAACGTTATTTTCAAGACATACTTCAAACTGGTCCACTTCTTTCCATCTTCATAGCCCTCACACTAATCCATGTCCCCATACCCTCTACTCCCCTCCAATTTATTTTCCAAACAATGTTTTAAAAATATAAATCAAGTTGCAGAGGCTGTGTGTCTGTGGGGACAAGAGGTATGTGAGAAATCTTTGTATCTTCTGCTCAATTTTGCTGTAAATCTAAAACTGCTAAAAAAAAGTTTATTAAAAAAAATAAGCTGGGCACGGTAGCTCACGCCTGTAATCCTGGCAGTTTGAGAGGTGGAGGTGAGAGGATTGCCTGAGTTCAGGGGTTCAAGATGAGCCTGAGCAACATGGCAAGACCTCGTCTCAAAAAATCAGCTGGGCGTGGTGGCACATGCCTGTAGTTCCAGCTACTTGGAAGGCTGAGGTGGGAGGATCACCTGAGCCCAGCAGGTTGAGGCTGCAGTGGCCGTGAGTGTGCCACTGCACTCCAGCCTGGGTGACAGAGTGAAACTCTGACTCAAAACAAACAACCAATCAAACAACCAAACAAATAAAAAACCCAACATAATTGCCTGGCACAGTGGCCCATGCCTGTAATCCCAGAACTTTGGGAGACAGAGGTAAGAGGACTGCCAGGGGTTCAAGACTAGCCTGGGCATCTTGGTGAGATCTTGTCTCTACAATAGATCAAAAAATTAGCTAGGTGTGATGGTACATGCCTGTAGTCCCATCTACTCCAGAGGCTGAGGTAGAAGGATTGCCGAAGCCCAGCAGGTCGAGGCTGTGGTGAACCATAATCATGCCACTGCACTCCAGCCTGGGTGACAGAGTGAGACCTTGTCTCAAAAAAAGACATAATTAGCCTGGTGCACTAGCATCTGTAGTTTCAGCTACTCAGTGGGAGGATTGTTTGAGCCCAGGAGTTTGAGGCTATAGTGAGCTACAATTGCACTTTCACACTACTTCAGCCCAGGCAACTTAGCAAGATTCCATCTCTAATATATCTAATATATCTATCTATATATATAATTTTAAAAATATATATTTATATATATATAATTTTTTTTTTGAGTTGGAGTCTCACTCTGTTGCCCAGGCTGGAGTGCAGTGGCACGCTCATGACCACCCCAGTGTCGACCTGCTGGGCTCTGGCTATCCTTCCGCCTCAACCTTCCAAGTAGCTGGAACTACAGGCATGCACTACCACACCCGGCTAATTTTTGATTTATTGTAGAGAGGAGGTCTTGCCAAGTTGCCCAGGCTGGTCTCAAACCCGTGGGCTCAGGCAATCCACCCACCTCGGCCTCCCAAATTGCTGGGATTACAGGCTGAACCCTGAGCCTGGCCTATAAATTTAAAAAGAAAACGTAAATCAAGCCATATCATTCACTATCCTTTTTAAAATCCTTCAAAAGACTTCCCATCACTCTTAGAATAAAACCCAGATCCCAAGGTTTTCGTTGATCTAGCCCTACCAAACTCTACCCTCCTTCTCTCCTATACTTGCCAGTTGCTCTAAACTTTCTCCTCAGGTCTTTCTGTTTCGGGGCTTTTGCACTAGCTGTTTCATGTGTCTGGAGTTCTCTTTTGTCATTCCTTCATTGTTGTCTTCTTCTCATCCTTCAAGTCACAGTGTGAGTAGACCACATCCCAGGAGTGTCTTTCTGACCGCCTAATTCTACATTAACTCCCCCCTCACACACATACATTCTCCTACTCTCTATCACATCAATCTGTACATTTCCTTCATGGTTTTTATTATCTCTGCTTGTTATCATATGTATCTGTTTACTTATTTCACATCTCCTTTACTAGAACACAAACTCTGAGCAGGGAACTTATGTGCTTTATTCACACTATACACCAGCACGCTTACAGCACCTGGCACACAATAGGTATGCAATAAATGTTTGATGAAGAAATAAAGGAATATGCACATTTTATTGTAAATGATGTGAAATATTTTTAGAAGACGACCCACAGAGTTGCTAACCAGCACTGTGGGTATCCTTACAGTTACTGGTGCATTTGTCTCCCCAGCCAGATGGTCAGAGGAAGGTACTCAGGAAATCTCAGTGAAATTAATTCAACTAGGAAATCTCTAGAACTTTGAGAACAGAAGATTTAGTATCCTGAAAGTTGAGATTTAAAGAGATGGTTATATAGCAGCACTATCTGATAGACCTCTCTGTGAAGATAGAAATGTTAATATAGTGGCCACAAGCTGCATGTGGCTACTGAGCTCTTGAAGTGTGGCCAGTGAGTCTGAGTAACTACATTTAAAATTTTACTTTATTTTAATTAAAGTGAAATAGCCACATATAGCTATGTCAGCAAAAGTGGTCAGAAGAGAGTACTTGGGGCCTGGATGGGTAAGAGAGAGGGCCAGATCTTGGGCCTTAAGAGCTAAGCTAATGGGTCTGAGCTTCTCCCATGGGAAGTCACTGAAGAGTTTCAAGCAGAACAGAGCATTTTATTCATTTACTCATACATTTACTTAATTATTTTTTTCTTTAACCCTGCTCCCATTTTCATCCCTTCCCCTCCATAGGCAATTATGATATCTATATTTATATACTCTGATGAGATATGGTTTGCTGTTTGTGGGAATGTGTCTTTCTATGCATGTGGTATTGCATATGTATCATTCTTTTTCTTACCCTTTCTCTCTAAGCACTGTGTAAATTCCCTCGATGTTGCCATAAGAACACCTAAGCTGTCCCTTCTGATGGATGCGTAGTACTCCATGATGTACACCCACCACATTTGACCAATCACACTCCCAGCGATGGATGCCCAGGTTGCCACCAACTTCCCACCTTCATTCTCATGCATGTCTTCTGTAAAGGAATCTCTTTGAGTCACGTGCCCAGAAGATGAATTGCTAGGTCACTGTATGTTTAATGTGTCTAAGTATTGCCAGAAAAAAAAAAGCATTTTAGACAGAGCTGGCTGCCTCTATTCATTCAGCCAAATATTCACGAGTCACTTACTAGGTGTCAGGTATAGTTTCAAGAGCTGAGTATACAGCAGTGAACAAGACAGACATGATCCCAAGCTTATGAATTATAAACAGTAAAATATGAGCAAGAAAATACCAGGTAATAGCTTGGTGTGATGGCATGCCCTTGTAATCCCAGCTACTTGGGAGGCTGAGGTGGGAAGATCCTTTGAGCCCAGGAGTTTGACACCAGCTTGGCAACGTAGTTAGACCCCTCCTCTCGAAAGAAAGAAAGAGAGAGAGAGAGAGAGAGAGAGAGAGAGAGAGAGAGAAGAAAATTAAATATTGATAAATACTAGGGGGTGACTTTGCTTGTGAGGTCTTCTTGATGGAAAATAGATCGGAGGCAGGGAAACCAAGTAGGCAGGAGGCTATTGCAGTGTTGCAGGTGAGAGATGCTGATGGTGTGAACCAGATGGGGGTAGCGGGGATGGGAAGAAATAAACAGAGGTGAAATGTAGACCTGTCAGAACCTAGAAGCAGACACAGGAGGTGAGGGAGGAGAGGCAGGTGTCAAGGAATTTTCACAGGTCACTGGATTCAGATATGGTGGTACCCTTTACCAAGAAGGGGGACCCTGGAGATATTCAGCTGGCAATTGACCACAATGGGTCTGAAGTTCAAGAGGGTGTCTGGGCTGGAGGCATACTGGGGAGTCATCTGTATTTGGTTGCATATTGGCTTCCTAGGGCTTAAAATAACAGACATGTATTCTCTCCCAGTTCTGGAGGATAGAAGCCTGAACTCAAGATGTCAGCAGGGTTATTTCCCCTCCAAAGTCTCTAGAGGAGGATCCTTCCCTGCCTCTTCCAGCTTCAGGCAGCCCCAGGCGTTCCTTGGCTTGTAACTGCAGCACTCCAATCCCTGTCTCAGGCTTTCTCCCCTGTGTCTGTCTTCACATGGAGGTGTCCTCTGATAGGGACACGAGTCATATTGAATTAGGGCTCACCCTAATGACCTCAGCTTAACTTGATGACACTGCGAAGACTCTGTGTCCAAATAAGGTCACATTTATAGGTACCTGAGGTTAAGATTTCAACATATCTTTTGGGGGGATAAAATTCAACTGATAGCCGGGCTCAGTGGCTCAGCCTGTAATCCCGCGCCTTGGGAGGCTGAGGTGAGTGGATTGCCTGAGCCCGCAGGTTCGAGACCCACCTGGGCAGGCGAAACCTCATCTCTACAATAAATCAAAAAAAAAAA
>CAUYQG010219013.1:0-36378 GCA_963574415.1 Tarsius wallacei | reverse complement strand
CAGCCATCGTTTGCCTCTCAGGACCTCTGCTTCAGCCCTTCATCTCCATAAGCGATCGTACACCTTTTCTATTAGACATCAGCATCTTGTTTTGTTTTGTTTTGTTTTTGAGTTGGAGTCTTACTCTGTCACCCAGACTGGAGTGCAGTGGCCGCTCCCGGCCACTGCAGCCTTGACCTGCTGGGCTCCGGCGATCCTTCCGCCTCAGCCTTCCAAGTAGCTGGAACTACAGGTGTGCGCCACTATGCCCGGCTAATTTTTTGATTTATTGTAGAGATGAGGTCTCACCAAGTTGCCTGGGCGGGTCTCGAACCCGCGGGCTCAGGCAATCCCTCACCTCAGCCTTCCAAAGCACAGGATTACAGGCTGAGCCAACCGAGCCCGGCGGCATCTTGTTATTCAGTAGTTTACTCTGAGACGGGCACTGTGAAATTTTCCAACTTGTTTTGGGTTACACCCAGTCTCTCAGGGTTCAAAAAAAAAAAATCTGGGGTTAATATTGACCATGGATGAAAAAGAAAAAATACATGAGATGAGAATACACCAAATCACCAACAAAGAACCATGACCAGGCATCTAAACTATGAAGTTCACTTTCCATTTAAAAAGAAAAAGGACTAAAAATGATGCCCTAGTGAGAGGAAATGGCGGCTGGTGAACCATCTTCTGGAAAGCGTGCTCTCCTTTCTTTATTTTTTGTATCTGCAAAGGGAAAGATCGGCAGCGTTGCATTTCTGCATTTCCTCATAAGGTTCTGAAAACTCTGTGACTTAATTCCTCAGAGTCCAGAGTTAGATTTTCCAGGGAAAAGTCCATAACTTACCCTGGACAGCCCGATTAACTTCAGAGAAAACGTCTCAATGCAAACTGCAGCGAGGTCTCCTAAAATGGAATGCTCACAAAGTGAGCAGCTCAAGTCAAGCTCGGCTGCGACAAGGAACCCAGAACCCACGGTGGCTTCCGAAAGAGACCAGGTCATGAAAATGTTTGCCTGATTCGGGGCATGCAACGTTGGCCACTAAGAGCTGCTTTGAATTTTTAACCAATGCAAGGTCTAAATTATGAAAACATAGCTTTTAAAAGGTTTCTAAAAATGTAAGGAAGAAAACGGAGATAGTTATGGATGAAAGGGAGTAAGTATTCATTGGCCATAATTTAGACACCAGGGATTATAGATACCTGAATTCTACCGGTGGCTAAAATCCCACAAATTCATTTTGAGGTCTGTTGTCTTTGAGTTTCACTGAAAAAATAAACATGACTGAATAAAAATCTGAAGTGCATGCTGCTTCGGAATTTCTCTTCAATGGAACCTGTGGGAATTTGAAACCATATGTACAAACTGACATATTTATAATAGACAAATTAGAAAATAAAACACAGTGGTGCATCAGGGAAAAAAATAGAATAATAAGGGGGGAGAATTGAAGAATTATATAATAATCCCACTAACTTAATTTTTATCTTGACCAAAGTATGTTCTCCCCTCTCGCCTCTGGAAAGATGAGCTAATGTCAGAAAATAAGATCTATGACCCCAAGAGAATCACAGAATGGCTTTTCTGAAATTGTCCGAGATATGTTGCAAACCCACTGCTCGCAGTGAGGGCTTTTTCCCAGTGAGAATGGACGTGTGGACTCATATCCCCGGGGACTCCCAGCCACACAGCTGGCTCTCACTTCTGCAGAGAGGTGAACAGGTTTGAGATGAAACCTGAACTGGGATTTAAAAAAAAAAAATCCAGTGAGCAGGAGGCTTACTAGAAACAAATATGGTCTTCATTTTGCCTTCCTCCTAGCTTAAGATAAAGCCTAGAATAGCATCATCTGGTCTCCTCCGTGTGAGCAGGGGTTACAGTTTCCCAAATATTGAGGACCTTGCTCTACAGAGTATGCATTTCAGACCAGAGAGGGCCTGGCCTTGGGCTTTTTCCCATTTTATTTTTCATAAAAATAACGTATAACCACATTACTGCCAATAAAACATATATTTCTGATAAGAATTTGAAAAGAACATTATCTAATAACAACCCTTTCTCTCTCTCCCAAATATGGAAATACCATTTTTGGTTTTGCTGATTGCCAAAGTAATACATCATTATTGTAAATAAATCTAAGTAATAAAGAGATACAAAAATAAGAAAGTGGTCAGGCATGGTGGCTCACACCTGTAATCCCAACACTTTGGGAGGCCAAGGTGAGAGGATTGCTTGAGCCCAAGAGTTTGAGACCAGCGTGGGCAACAAAGGAAGACCTCATCTCTACCAAAAAACAAAAACAAAAACAAAAAACCAGTCAGGTGCAGTGGCATGTTCCCGTAGTCCCAGCTACTTGGGAGGCTGAGATAGGAGGATCACATGAGTCCAGGAGGTCAAGGCTGTGGTGACCCAGGATTGTACCACTGCACGCCAGCCTGGACTACAGAGTAAGAACCTGTCTCAAAGCAAAACAAAAAAATGAGAAAGTAACACCCTCATTCTAATCCATTAGCATTCCATGAAAAAAACCACTATTAGCAATTTTATTTATATATAGCCTCCTAGATATTTAAATGCATAGATATGAAATCTGTACACTCTAACCAGAGATGGGATCACTCTATACTGCTCTTTAACCTTCATTTTCACTTAAAAGCATACTGTGGACACCCTTTCATGTTATTCGTATGAATATATCTCAATTCATCCTTTTAAATGGCTGAATTTACATTTATTGATTGATTTCAGACACAGTATTGAGCACTGACCTTGTTAAGCATTGAATTAGGTAACAGACACAGTGGTTTATAATGTGAGACTAAAGCCCTTTGGTATTTTTAATATATGGAATTTATTTAACGAATCCCCCTTGATAGACACTTAGGTGAGCTCTACTTTTCTTTTATTTCCTTGGCATTTGCCTCAGTCGTGGTTCTCGGATTCCTTAGAATTTATTGCAAAAGGGTTCCTGACGTCATTGACAAGTACGGTGATCCCTAGACCCTTCCTTCTAAGTTCTCCAGTAAAATGTCTTCCCTGAGAGCTGGCCCTAACTCTGCATCTTGCAAGTTACACACCTGCTAAGATTAGAATTGGAACTAGAATTGAAATTAGAATCCACCTCATGCCCAATGGCCTGCCTGAATTACAGGGACACACATGTGAGTTTGGCATTTGCTATTCCAGCACCCAGGAGAGCACACACACACCCTGCCCTTTCAAGAGTGCCCTGTCATCACCACGCAAATCCCTTTACTCCCATTTCAGCCTAAATAGATATTCCACCTGAAAAGCACCTTACATCTTCTCTTGCTCAACTTTTGACTTTTCATGGCATGTCCCCTTTTGGCCACTTCAAGTTCAACTAATGGCTAACTCCACCTCCTTTCTTTTCTAGGTTGCCAGCAATTGGAGGGGTGCCGGTACTTACACTGCATGCTTAAAGTGACCAGGAGGCAGTGGACAGAGGTCATACCAAACTGGTCACATTCCAGGTCTACAAAAATGACAAAAGTGTTCCACACAGAACAACTGTGGGAGTGTGGGCAACATAGGAAGACCTCATCCCTGCAGGGGCATGTGCCCATACTTCCAAGCTACTTGGGAGGCTGAGATGGGCGGATCACAAGAGTCCAGGAGATCAAGGCTGCGGTGACCCAGGATTGCACCACTGCACGCCAGTCTGGGCTACAGAGTGAAAACCTGTCTCAAAACAAAACATCAGACCACCTGGCCATGGGACTATTGCAAGAGTTGTGACTGCCTAGAAGGCCAGAGGCAGGGTCAGGGCTGGCTACAGGGAGGAGAAGTGGCCGCCCTGGGGCCTCAATAGCCCCTCCATGATACCACAAGCTAAGCCCCTCCAGTGGAGACTCCTGCGGAATTCCATTTGCAGTAAATGTCTGCCTAACCACAAGTACTAAATATTCTCTTACTTAAAGCACAGAATGATTACTTTGGTTCTGACAAAGCCGTGAGGTACAACAGTGAGCTCTCGTGGACTGGGGTGGAAAACAGATCGACTACTATGGCGATTTGGACTGCATCACTTAACCAGCAGCAGGAGGCAGAAGAGGAGTGCAACTCTCCATTTTTAGGTATCCCCTGGGGGCCACAAATGCATTGGGTAAATTGATTCATGCCCCTCCAGAGAGTCTAAAAATAGTTCCTAATATTTTTTATTTATTCAGCAGACATGTGTTTAACATCTACTATTTCCTGACTTAGGAGGCATATTTCTATAAAAATAATATCCTACATGGGATAGAGAAATGACAGAAATCTGGGATTCTGGGTGCAATTCGGAGCATTTTCCAGAAATATTTTATCCTTACAGTTTCACTGTGGAATTGATATGAGAGATATTGTATCTCTCTTTTTTTTTCCTCCAAGAATGAGGGACACAGAGATGCTAACTACTTTCAGGACAAATTCATGCAACTCCTGGTTCCAGGGGTATGGGACCAGAATCACCCACCCTCTTCCCCACCGCATGCCTTCCAAGTCTCTGGCTGGATCATTTCGGTGTTTGAATGGCCGTTTCTCCTGGAAGGTACTGCATGGCTAAAAATATTAATAATTGTCCAATAAATGTATGAGCAAGTGAGAAGTTCATTTAACTGGCTAACAAGATGAGACTATGAAGTAACTCATGTTAACCCCTTGTACCTTTTGCTTCTTCCAGCAAGGCGTGTGGAGAGAGGACTGGACGTGGCAGCAGATAACCCCGCTGAAGTCATTATGGGACTGTGTTGTGTGACCTTGGGAAGGTCCTTTGACATCTCTCGTTCTTACTTCTTCCACATGAAAATAGGTCACATCTCTCCCATAGGCTGTTTGGAGGACTGAGTGGGAAAAGGGGGGAAATTTACTTTCCCCAATGAAGAGAAAAAGCAGCATGGTGCCTGGCATCTAACGGTGCCTGACAGACATTGACTATTAATCGGAATGACAGAAGTGTTCGGTTTGGTGGTGATGTTTGCAAAGATGAATCTCCAGAGTTGGGACACTGTCTCCCTTGCTTTACTTCCATGGAGAATTAGAAAGAATAAGAGCAAGAAAGCAACACAGGAGAGGAAGAAGAAAAGAGATACCCTGTTAGCTTCTAGCCTGACTCTCTTCCTTGGATAGCTAGCCGGATGTGAGAGGCATCTGAGGGTGTACACCCAGAGAAGACTGCAAACCCCGGCTGAGTGTCTTCCTTGTTCTAAGCTGTAGACCCTATTCTAAGCTGAAGTTAAAGGAGAGAGAGCCCAGTAGAGAAGATGCTGACAGAAAGCAGGACACGGAGGGGTTTTTTGCTCTGGTCTTCTCTGCTGGGGCTGAGAAGGCTATGGTCCTGTAGTCAGATCTCGTGAGCCCTGCTTGAGTGTCCCTCAGTAGTCACTGAACCTATGTGACATTTGGCTACTGAATCGGGAGCTGTGTTGACTGCCTTCCCCAAGAGGAGTCTCGGGACTCCATTATGTCAGTGGTGCCCCAGAAGCAGGGAGGAGTTTCTTGGACCTCTGCCTCTACCTGGCCTTCCTGCTTCCATGCCTCCTCCACCAGATCTTTGCATGGCAGTCATTCTCTGGACCTAAGATGCTTTTCCAACTCCAAAACTCCCATTTTCTAAACATCATCACTGAGCTAATTTATATATTAAATTACCCCTCCAATCTCCTCTAAAGCTTGCCCTCCTTCGAGGACCTTCTCTGACCATCCAGACCATTACTTGCTCTAATCGCATCTTGTACTTTTCCTTCTTAACACTTAATACAACTGGAATGAATTATCTGCACAGTTACGAGGGGGACCCAAAAAACCCCAGAATTTATGTATGAAAAATTGTGTATTTATTCTTACACATTTAAACTTCAGTCACCTTCAAAGTACTCTCCATCTGATGCAATACACCTATCGAGATGCTTTTTCCACTGCTCAAAACAGTTTTTGAACTTGTCGATGTTGATGCCTTTTAGTGCTTCTGCAGTTTTTTGCTTTACCTATTCCACATTGGCAAAATATTTCCCTTTGAGGACTTTTCTCATCAGGGAAACAAAAAAAGTCACTCAGGACAAGATCGAGTGAATAGGGATGGTGGGACATGGAGTTCATATGGTTCTTGGTCAAAATACTCAGTGTAGTGTGAGCAGGTGTGCTTGTAAATCATCCAACATGAAATGGGCCGATGCATTAAAAGAATCTCAAAAAAAAAAAAAAAAAGTCACTGAAGCTGAACGTAGCCTCTCACAAAACTCACTGAAGTCAAACAGCCTCTCACAACCTCTCACAACAACACTAGCTGGTACACTGATGCCGACAGGTTCCTAGAACACTCACCTAGCAGGGGAATGTGCACCAAGAGACCACCCTCCAAAAAACAATTTCAATTTTTGGATTCCCCCTCATATACGCTTAAGATCTATGTCCTCATGGTTGTAGTGGCACACCTGTAGCTCCAGCTACTCAGGAGGCTGAGGCAGGAGGATCTCTTGACCCCAGCAGTTTGAGTCCAGCCTGAGCAACATACTGAGACCCCATCTCTTAAAAAACAAATCTACATCTCCTGCCAGATGCTAAACTTGATTATAGGATAGTGATTCTGTCTTGTTTCATATTGTGTCTCTGGCACCTAGCACTATGCCTGGCAGATGCTTAATAAGCATTTGTCGTCATTGACAAATTGAATTTGTTGTCATTGACAAGCATTTGGAATAAATGCTCTTCTGAATAAATGCACACATCTCTTCCTTGCTGGACAAAGCTCTGGCTGCAAGGGATCTATTCTCTGAAGGACCCAGGCCATGCACTCTAGAAACTCCTATTGCAGGCCATGCACTCTAGAAACTCCTATTACTTTCCAGACAGAACCACACCAGATTTCTTCTATTACCAGGTCAACAAACGAGGAGAAAAAAATAACAGTTGTGTAACCGCGTTCTGAATCTCAATACAGAAATCTGTGCCCTTACTATGATGTTCCCTAAGTGGAACCTACATTCATCAGATTATTTGCATCATGAGTTGGCTTTGTATGGGCCCAAAACAGAATTATACTAACTGTGGGTAAAAGAGGAGGTGAAACAACTTCACAGATTCGAAATTAGGAGGTGCCCCAAAAAATCTGTTGAAAGAAAGAAGAGCAAGAGAAAGAAAACAAATGGAAGGAAGGGAGGGAGGAAGGGAGGGAGGGAGAGGGAGAGGGGAGAGGGAGAGAGGAAAGGGAGGATGGATGTCAGGATATAAACCAGGATAAAATGACAGACCGAAGGAAGGGTAGGAAGTAACAAGGACAGAAGGAAATATAATCCAGGCAATAAACAAAGCCAATTAGTCATGTCTAGGGGTTACCAGTATAGGCAGCCACCCATTAAACCGATGAGAGAAATAAAAGCACGGAGGGCCATAAGCAGCCAGTAACTCCAGCCAAGCTTGTCGGCTAACTAAGAATGTTTATCTGAGGAGGCTTTGCTCTGACCTCCGACTGCTTTGCCAAGCTCAGGAGAAAGCTGGGTGCTACCCAGTGAGTTGTGAGGTAGTGACAGAAAGGTGCCCCGTGCCCTGTGCCACCTAAAGAGACATGGTCTACCGTCTTCTTCCCTCCTCGGCTTGCAGGTTCTTAAGTGCTCACCAGAGTTGCCACATAAAATGCAGGATGTCCAGTTAAATTTGAATTTCAGATTAACAACGAATATTTTTTTTAGGATAAGCATGTCCCAAATATTGATGGGCATACTTATACAAAAAATTACTGTTTATACGCAGTTAAGATGTAACCGAGCATCCTGTATTTTTATTTACTAACTCGAGCAACCCACACAACTCACAAGATCATCCCCTCCTCCAGTTACCCTTGTGTTCACGGCTGGCAAGGAGGCCATGAGGTTACCTCTCAGTAGCCTGCAGAGCCCATGCGTGTCAGGATTTTATTTTTCCACCCTGTGGCCAGTGGAGACCCATACCACATCTAGGAGTGCGGCTTCTTCTCCTGCCTTCTGACTCACTCTTTGAGTCCCATTTCCTTCTAATCTTGTTCCAAACATCAGGCCTCTTGGAATGAAGAGCCTGACTCCATTTTTTGATGTTCGACTCTGACAGCTTTTAGGCATCACCTCTTCCTCTTCCCCTCGCACCCCATGTCTGGGCTGATAAAAAAGATGCTCCAGTGGGAAATTACAACCAAGCAAGCCCCTGTTCACGTGGGGGCCCTCACTTCGGATGCAACCCCCCCCCCGCAACTGCAATAAAGACTCCAAGCAGTCCCCTTCCCTCTTGGCTCAAGTCATTTTCAGATTATCTTGGGAGGCATGCCCTGCTCTCCCCGAAGGCCTCACTGCATCCGTAATCAACCTGGCCATGCTCCCTTGGTGTGTGCATAGCATTATCAGTCTTGATATGTGAACCATATTTTGGATAGTAGTCCATCCTGATGCTGAAGGGTAGTCACAACACCTCTCAGTGTCCCTCCCTAGGTTATTCCTGCCTCAGCAACCAAACTGCAAGGACAAGAAATTCCTATTTTGTGCTCCTACTACATACCAATCATAGTGCTAGAGGAATATACATGCCTTATATGGAGAGTGGGAGTGCAGCTGGGCATGGTGGCACCTGTAATACCAGCACTTTGGGAGATCAAGGCAGGAGGATTGCTTGAATCCAGGAGTTCGAGACCAACCTGGGCAACATAGCAAGATTACATCTCAATAAATAAATAAATAAAATAATAAAAGAAAAAAATATTTTGCCAGGCAAAGAGACTCACATCTGTAATTCCAGCATTTGGGGAGGCCAAGGCGGGAGGATTGCTTGAAGCCAGGAATATAAGAGCAGGAGTAGAGACAACCTAACTACACCTGATGGTATTTTCTCTTAATCCCAGTGATGTCTTAAAGGCATAGAGTTAGACCTGAGCATATCCAGCAAAGAGATCACTTCCCAGGTGCAGCCAATAGAATATTCAGTGGAGAGCAGAAATGGTGGTTATGGTACAGAGTTGAGGGAGGAAAGAAACCTCACAGAGGTGAGTGCCACTGGGGCTTTCAAGGCCCATCAACCACTAAACAGACCAAGCCAAGTGGGATCTGGGCAGAATCAGAGCAGGCTCTAAGAAGCCCCATGGCGAATGGCTACCCATCCCTGGAAAGATCCAGTGTGTTTAGGAGGGACTTGCCATCCATTCCCAGAGTCTACTGGACAAAAATAGAATTTTCAGAACAACTTGGATACCACTGAGTAACAAATACAGAATATCAACTGATTAACTGAATCAATTCTTCATTACCCCGGGGGAAAAATGATTCTCAACTGTTTCATTGCTGTTTTTAAAAATCAGCTTTTTAGAATGTAAGTGAGAAGGAGGAATAAACTAAAGAATAAACAAATCTTCATTCGTCATATGAAAAAAAATGCAGTCATAGGAAATCTTTGTTTCCCAACTTTATTTTCTGTTACTGGTACCATTTCCTAACCCAATTCTTAACTATCTCCTGCCTGAACTAAAAAATATTAACTGTTCATTCAGGCTCTTTAAGGCTCCCTACCTGATCATGTCACGTTCTTTCTCAAAAATCTTCCATGGTTCCCTACTGATGACAGAGTAAGGGCCAAACCCTGTGGCCTGGTACCCAGGGCCATTCAAGGTCACGCCCCAACCTGATCAGAATCACCAAACTCCTCTCTCTTGATCTCTACAAGGGCTTTGATTGCTACGCCAATCCTCAGAATGGTCAGATGAAGGAAGCTCATGAGAGAAGAAACACAAACCTTTTTGTCAACATTGACACATTTCCCAATAATTAAAATTACGACTTCTTTCTCTACCTGTTGCAGTCTCTATCTGTTGTGGAGGCAGGTGGCAGTGATTCCTTCCTCTATGCAGGGTCCTTCCTCTTCCCAGGAAGCACGGAGTGCACCTTGGGGCTTGTATTGTTGCTCTTCTCCATAGTTCTGAGAAAGATGCTGGCGTGTGACAGATGCTCAGAAACAACGGCTCCACTCTGTTAAGCCTACTTCCTAATGACCAGGGGTGATGCTACATTGCTTATGCATTTTTAAGAATCCCACGAAACAGAAGGCAGCTAGAACATTCATTAATATTGGTGTCAGATGAATAGCAAGGGAGCTGGCGAATATTCCTGGCCATCATCCAGTTGGTAGTAACAAAAGACTATTCTTCCCAAAGCTACTGTCTGTGGACTTCTTTTCAGTGAGTCTTCCATCTACTAAGAATATCGGGGAAACTGAGATTTTCTTTGTCTAGGGTCAAAGTTTATCAGGAATGGGTATTGGTGTTGGTTTGCTCCTCACATTTTGTTTTTCCTAAGAAACTAAGAGTAGTCTCAGCAAATTTTTTTGGAGATTGTATTGTCACTGTAAAACTGACCGAGGACAAGAAAAAGTCCCCCAGGATACCAGCCAACACTATTTGGGGCTAACCTGCTCACACAGGAGAGATGATAAAGCATAATGGTTGAGTACAAGGGTGCTGGAATCAGAGGACCCTGGATTCCAAGCTTGATTTCAAGAGAGTCATGTGACTCTCAGGAACATATACTTCTCCAGGCATCAGTTTCCTCAACTGTAAATAGGGTTTTGTGTAAATCGAACAAGATAGTGCAACAGAGCTGGCAAAGAAAGCACTCAACTTCTTTTCCCTCTCCCTCTCCCTCTCCCTCTTCCTCATTATCATCTTCACCATCGCTCTTGTCTCTCTGGCTGTATATCCTTCTATAATCAAGCACTCAGCTTCCCTGGTCTCCTTCCTCAAATATGCCTGCCATGTTCCCCTCTTAGGGCCTTGCATATGCTGTTCACATGCCCCCATTCCCAATAGACTTATGGCTCCAGGACACTCTCATTGCTTCATGGCATCAATACCACCCTCATATCCCCATAGCTTGAATGCCTCCCCTCAGAGCCCCGAGGCTCCAGTCCTCCCCTACCCCACATCCTCAAGGCTCCCTCCTCACCTCCTTCAAGTCCCCTCCAATGGCCCCTTCTCAGTGGTGCCCTCCCTCACCTCACAGTTAAAATTATAACACCAGATCCTCCTTCTCTACTTTATTGGTTGCCTTAATGCTTAAAACTTCTAATATATGATTAGTTTTATTTTGTTTAGTGTAGATTTCCCCCCACTAGAATAGAGGCTTCATAGGGTCACCAATTTTGGTCTGTTGTGTTCACTGCTCTAACCCCGGTGCCTAGAACAAGGCCTGGCACATAATAGTTGCTCAATAAAAATCTGCTGCCTGGATGAAGAAATTATTAAAATCCCATTTAGTCTTAATTCTGATTTTACCTATTTTTTCCTCTACTTCTAATCTCACCATACAGATGATAAAAGTTAAATAAACAGAAGACACTGCTTTTAGAATCATGCACAGTGCATCTTTTAAACCCACTCACCCTTACCACTAATATCTACTGAATTCAAAGTGTGTGAGGGTGTTCAACCAGCTTCCCAGTGCCACAGATTAAAATAAAGCACAATCCCATCTTACATGAGTTCACAGGACTTTGACATGTATCATTTCAGTGGGTCCTTGAAAGGAAGGGGCAGGATTAACAAAATGGAGGGTAAAGATTTAAGTATCTACTCAGGGTTTTATATATATAAATATATATGCAATATAAATAAATATATATGTATATATATCTGGAGCTAATACATCTCAAAGGAAGAGCAGAACGAGATCTTGGTACTCCTTCCACTTGCACTGTATCTCATGGTAGAAAACAGAGCAGAGACTCAGGGAGGATGTTGCCAAGTGTTTGAGGATGTGTGTATTTTTGTGTGCTCAAGGAAAGTTTTTGTGTGCTTAAGCACACAAATATACAAACATCTTCTTACTCTCTGGTTACTATTTCTATTTGTTGTTAAGGGAAAATGAAAATAGAAGCTTAACCTGAAGAGAGAAAAGGTAAAAAGTATACCCATAAGGTTATTAAAATGTTAATTTTTTAAAAGTCCCATGAAACAAAAACTAATAAAAGCTCCCCAATATTGCTACGAGACAGGCTTTGTGTCCACCAGGCAAGCTCCTCCTTTTCTAGATGGTCCGTGGATGCCCAGGTAGGTTTGCTCACTGTCATCCTGTACACCCACCAGGCCCCTTCCCATCAGGAACCACCTGAGATGTTTCTTGCCCTTCCTACATTCTGATAAGAATGGTTCACTTCTGTTGAACTACTTTTATTTTTTCTAGTCCTTAGATTACAGCAAACACTGTAAAAACAAACAAACAAAACTCTATCGAATCAGTGTAAAAAAATTTAAATTTGTTCCCCAAATATTCTATAGTTGTTCAGAAAAGCTTGCAGTGCTTTGCTGCAATGTCGCTACTTAGGCTAAGGCCAGCTGGAGCAGCACCAGGTAGAGCCCACGCCCCACTCACCTCACCAGGCCAGGACAAGCAGGTGGCATCCTGCTGCTATGTCCCTGCACACACACACACAGCAACCAACATGACAACACCCATGCTGCTGAAAGTCCTCATTTCGTTCAAAGAAAAAGAAAACTGCATTCTGCCTTTCCTAAATAATGTGGCCTTCCCTATGGAAGGGTTTAACAGTATACACATCTTAAGAGTTATGGTGTCAGCAAACACAGCTCCAGTGCAGAGCCACAGAGGTGCACTCAGGAGAGGGGATCCTAGAGTTAGGCATTTATCATGTGTAACCAACAAACAACTTCAATCTATGAAGCAGGTGCACAGTGTATGCTCAGAAGCACAACTATCATCACATAATAAATGGCTGGAACTGACAACCTAAATCTTCCTCATTGAAGATAGAGCTACAGGTTCAAATATGCTTACTCCTACCATCAATTTCGCTTTATGAATAGGGTTGGAACAAAAATGATGATGATAAAAAAGGGAAATCAGAAATGTATCCAAACAACGTTATTGAAGAGAAAGCAATAAAGGAAGAGTGCTATGTTATATGTAACCATTCCATTTGAATAACAGTGAAGATCAATTTGCCAGTAAATCTCTTTCCCTCCTTCAGTGAATCACAATGTATAACATGACACAGGGCATTATTCCTATCATTTGAGTTGACTCTCCATGTTTCTTTAAGAGTGGTATTTTTCCATTACAAGAAAATTATGCAAAAATAGAATGTGATTGTATTCACAGAGAAAGTGATAACATAAGAACATAGAAGCAGAGTAAAATACTAGAATTCACACAAACAAGTAATCAAAACTGAGTTGAATCCAAGTCAAAAATAAAGTTTTAAAAACCTGGATTTTAACAGTGGCATGTCTATCATTTGATAAACTGATTCTCATCCGATTACAAGGAACTTAAATATGTATGAAAGAGTATTTTAAAATGTTTATTCCCAACAGACCAAATAATTGGATTGAAAAACAAAAATAAGTATTAATCCTAGAATAAAATTGTGAGCTACACACTATAGTACAAAAGATAAGCTTGTAATGATTTCTTTACTCAAGATGATGCCATCTGCCTTTGAGTTATGTCACAAGAATTTCCTGAAAACTCATCGTGTGCCTGGATATGACAGTTGATTCAAAGACTTATATGGGATGGAATGGCAGGAGAGATTGGTAGACCAGATAGACAACTGCTTCACATAAAAGTTATGGTACATTCAAAGCACATACTCTAGTTAGGGCAATAGCATATTACACATGAGACATTTAAATTTACAACGAAGGTAGTTGTTCTCCTCACTATGATATTGGGTTAAGAAACAATTGGAATGGTTGGATGTTGCCTATAACCCAATCTATTAAGAAAGGTAAAGGTGGTTTTATGGTGACAGGGAAATGTTGACAGGTGAGTATAAAGAGTGATGCTTTCTTCTTGCACTTTCCCTGCCCCTCATCCCTCAGCCTCCCTCAAATGACACTAAGCTGCAAGTGACACTACAAATTCTGAGGCTGTTTTCATTAGTCACAGAGGCCAGAAGAAATAGGATGACCATAAACCAATCTTCATGGATTTATGAGGGTAGATCATATCAGAATCGAGTTATAAAAATGCCCTGAGGATGAAACACACAGCAAAGCTCTGCTTGTGGCATCCCATGACCAAATTTTGTGTGAAATCTGCTCCTGACTCATAGGTCAGGAACAAGAAATGGCACAAAGATTTCATCCAGCACTCCAGTAACAGCAGGAAGTAAGAAAGGATTCCTTCCCGCCAAGGGGATGGATGGGAGACCCCAGAGGTGCTTTGGAATGTGTGTCTTCATTTACTCCTGAGAGAAGTTAGAAAAATACTTTGCAAAATGCCCAGGGCCTTAACTTGGAGGAAGTGTCCATGGGACTTCCAAGGAGAATATAATTTATTGTTGGAGAAAATCAAGGACCAATGAGGCTCAGTACCTGGGCTGTCACTCCACCTCTGAGTGCCCCTTTCTCCCCTCCTCAGCATCCACCATCCTTGGCACTTGGGGTCCTCATTGTCCTCCCCAAAGATTCCAGTCCAGCCCCCGGCAATCCACCATTGCTCAACTACCGGAGCAGGGAGGTGTGGTAGTTGGGAGCACGGTCTGTCAGTACAAACCTAGACTGGAATGCTAGCTCTGCCTTTGTAGCAGAATATTCCTGACCCTCACTTCTTCTCAAAGCTAAAAAAAAAAGTTTAACTTTTTGAAACTAGAACAGTTTAAACACCTCTATTTCCAAAGAGAATCCTGGCTTTACATTTGCAAATTTCAAAGTTCACTTGGGTGGTTTTCATAGTCAAAGAAATAGCCCTAAAGTAATTGAGAAGTCTCCATCGCCAGCAAGACAGATAGTGCTGGTAGATCTTTAAATGACTTTTCATTTTTTTAACTTAAAGTTTCTCCCTACCAATGTTTAAAAATCACAGGATCTGAGTTTCAGGCTGGGCAGGGATTCTGTCACTGCTAGTTTATCTATCACACATTTTCATTGTCAAGGTCAAACTTAGCCAGGGAAACCATCTGTGAGAATCTTTACTAACCACATGTCCCCACAGTGGGAGCACAAAGCAGTACCAGTCGGCAGGCAGTTCCAGCATCACTTGTTGGTCTTTTATACCTCAAGGCACACAGAAAAAATGACTATTTATTCAGTTCCCTGTGGGAGGCAGATGAGGGTGCTAAATGCTCCAGGAAGCGGGCTCTCCTGCCTCCTGGAAGGCTGAGAGATTGATACCACCCCAGGGGACTTCTCACCTGGGATGAGAATTCCTGACTGAAGCAACCAAACTACTTTTATTAAAAAGCCAAGTAGGGCCAGGCTCGGTGGCTCAGCCTATAATCCCGCGCCTTTGGGAGGCTGAGGTGAGTGGATTGCCCGAGCCCGCGGGTTCGAGACCCGCCTGGGCAAGCAAGACCTCATCTCTACAATAAATCAAAAAATTAGCCGGGCATGGTAGCGTGCGCCTGTAGTTCCAACTACTTGGAAGGCTGAGGCGGAAGGATTGCCTGAGCCCAGCAGGTCGAGGCTGCGGTGGCCGGGAGCGGCCATTGCACTCCAGTCTGGGCGACAGAGTGAGACTCCAACTCAAAAAAATAAAATAAAATAAACACAATACTCTAGAGGTTCAAGGCTGGGGATGTAAATTAGGGTAAGAGAAGAGATGTTTATAAAAAAACTGTGCTTGGGAAATAAAAGGAGCGTCTATGGTGAATTAAGTACATTCATGGGAAAATGATTGCTCACTATAGCCAGATCCCCCAATTTTTCCCGAAAAGTAGAAAAACTGCATTTTATTAATTTGTTTAAATATTGGTAAATAAGCATTGCTCACAATAGCAAGAACATGGAATCAACTGTGCTGCCTTTAAGGAGGACTGGATAAAAAAATGTGGTGCATATATACAATGGAATTTTATGCAGCCATAAAGAAGAACAAAATCATGAACTTCTCAGCAACCTGGATGGACTTAGAGTCTATAATACTGAGTGATCTTTCACAGAAACAAAGAACTGAGTATCACATGTTCTCACTCATAAGTGGACCTTGAACAACTATTGTAATAATATAAGAAAAGGATTGACAGTAGCGGGAAACTGTGAGGGGGTGTGGGGGAGGGAGGTGGGACAGGCAGTAGTGGGAATCTTCCTGGGGAAGTGTTGGCACACCTCATCAACCAGGGTAACTGCACAATGAATATTTGTATACCTAAACCTGAATTGTACCCCACAATTTTAAAATAAAAAATTTAAAAGTTAAAAAATAAATAAATAAATATTGGCAAATAATTCACAATTGTTGAAAAACATGGTAATAACACTGATAATAACCAGCAAAAGCTCTTTGCAAGATATGTCTGCAACCTCCAGTCTAGGTCAATGGTTTTCAAACCATGCTATATGAAAGACCAAGAGTTAGCATATGAGATAAGAAACTTATGTTCAACAAGCTACCCTCTCTTGGGTCCTCTGAGCCCTTCTTTTGCCAGAATAACTGAAATTTAATCTTTTACATATTGAGAAGTTCTAGACAAGACACTTTTGAATTAAAGGGCTCCATTCTTGTAAGAAGTCAGAAAACACTGATTTTTAGTGGGGAAAGCATATGGTTTTTGTCCATTTTGGACTGGAAGCTCTGGCAGTCCCAGCACCTAGCACAATGCCTAGCATAGTGGACACTCAACCAGTGTTTTCAATGAATAGTGTAATGAGCAAAGTATTAGGCTTCAAACCTTTTCAACCTAGGTTCATTTTCTGAACTTCTCCACTTTTGAGTTATTCCTACCAGGTAAATGGAGAGTGAAAGCATCTATGCTTCACACAGATGGAACAAAGCTGCATGAAATAATCTATAGTGGCAGAATGTTCGCAGTAAGTTTTCCAGGCAACTCAAAGGCATGTATCAGAGGGGACCCCCCCAAAAGTGAAATTTATTTATTAAAAAACTGTGTATTTATTCTTACATGCTAAACTCCAGTCACCTTCAAAGTACTCTCTATTTTATCCAATACACCTATCAAGACGCTTTTTCTACTGCTCAAAACAGTTTTTGAACTTGTCAATTTTTAAGACTTTTATCGTTTCTGCCTTTTTTTGTTCCACCTCTTCCGCATCAGCAAAATCTTTCCCTCTGAGGATTTTTTTCAGTCGGGGACACACAAAAAATGAGTCACTGAGGGCAAGATCTGGTGAATAGGGAGGGTGGGTCACAGGAATCATGCCATTTTGGGTAAAAAACGGCTGAACATTCAGCGCAGTGTGGGCAGGTATGCTCCGAAATCACCCATCATGAAATGAGCAAATGCTTTGAAAGAATCTCCATAAAAAAAAAATAAAAAAAAATCACTGAAGTCAAACTTAGCCTCACACAACAGCGCTAGCTGGTACACTGGTGCCAATGGATTCCTAGAACACTTACCTAGCTGGGGAAGCCTGTACTACAAGAAGTCCACCCCCCAAAAATTAATTCTGGGTTTTCTTGGGTTCCCCCTTGGTATGTGTGTTCTCTCACTTTAATCCATGCATAAACTCTTGGAGATTATAAAAACTGAATTTTGGTAAACCAAATAAGTTGGTTCCATTATTTTTAGTCAGGTCATTTTGTGTGCAAGAATAGTATGTTTTATGTAAAATAACCTTAAAAGAGTCTTTTAGGAATATGACCGATTATACAGGTTGGGGAAAGAGTGATTGGAACAAATATTTTGTTGTGTTGTTTTGGGGTTATACGTTTCTTTCTAGTGAGGCACATGCCTTTATAATTATTAGCCATATTACCTGCGAATATTATCATGTCATTCTATAAAAATAATTTAATGAGGTAAGTAATATGTACAGTTTCAATAATCTTTGATGTGTTGACAGAAGAGAGGAACCATCTTAATGCAATTTTCAAAATAATGTTCCATTATCCCAGAGATGTATAATGCGTAAATATGCAGGGATTGAGGGCACTGGAATTTTTATTGGTGATATATAGGCTATTAAAGAAAAAATAAGTTTCCAGAGTTGGAAAGAATTTGCTATTTTGCTCAAAAAGTTTTTACTTCATAAAAATTGGTTGAATAAAAAAAAGTGGATAAATGCAAATTGTAAATTACTAGAGCACTGATTCTCAAACATTATTGCTCATCAAAATCTCCTGGAGCCTTGTTAAAACAGATTGCTGGGTCCAACTGCCCTGAGACTAAGACTTGGTAGGTCTGGGGGAAGTAGGGAAGAGGGACCAAAATCGTGTACTTCCACCAGGATCCAGGTCATACTGATACTGCTGATATAATGATCACACTTTGTGAGCCACTGGACTAGAAGAAATCATAACATCCTTGTCAGAATAAGGATCTAGTGGCTATGGGTAAATCAACAATTCCCCACCATCATAGTACCAGTAAAAATTGCACTCTGTTTAGTTAGTATTAATGGAGACACTTTCTTAAGCACACAGTTTGCACCAAAGCTTCATTTAATCAGTGAGTGAGTTTCTTGATTCTACTTAGTTAAAACCCACTCAGAGGAGCAATGAAACTCCCTTGGAAGAAAGTCACAGCACAACAGCCTTAGATTGTATATCCAGAGAGCCAGAGAGTGTTTCAAGACAATTAAGGTGATTGGCTGACTCAGCAGGATGGAAGGCTAAAAAGAAATGGGAGTTTTGAGTAGAACTGAACAATGGAGCAAGTGAGTCAGACGTTAAATGAATGTTAAAATGTTAAATGAATAATTGTTAAATGCTAAAAGAATAATTTGAATATTGTCCCCAAAACACTTAATAATACATGCAATCACAAATATACAAGGACTTTGTGGCAAATGTTCTCAATGTCCTGCCTGTAGTCTATCAGAAATCACTGCTCTGGCACACCAGCATTTTCCTACTGCATGTTTCTGTGACTGCTTGAGGACTTTCTATAAACACGAAGGCAGGGACATGCTTGGCCCACTCATAGGGCAAGTCAGAAGCGTGTGGAGTTAATATCCCTGGGAGCATCCAGCAGCCAATGGCAAGTTGGAGTAGATGGTTTACTATCCTGCTTTACTCACCCCTCAAATGGGACTTCTCTGAGGTATGTTCTTTGCAGTCCCCTAGAAGGCCCCAGTGGGACTGAGTCCCAGTTGTCCACATCAGTAACCTACTTATGGAAGCAACACATATTGACTGTCTTCCCTTTCTGTGTCATTTCTCCACTCACATCTCTTGAAAACACCAATTTCCTCCAAGTAAACTGTCCACACTCAAATCCTTGTTTCAAGGTCTGCATCGGGGTAATTCAGCTGTTCATTGAAGAATCATTTAAATTAGTAAGAAAAAAAAGGAACTGTCCATCATAGCATATCTATAAGATGAAAATGCTACACAATCATTGAGCGGGCAGAAATTTTCAGAATAACAACATTATATAATTATATAAAACACATACAAACAGCACATACTTTCTTTAGTTCATCTATGCTACATAGAAGCCTAGAAAATGACCTAGAAAGACTCATATTAAACTGATCATTAGGACTCTCCTTGTAGGGAAAGGTGGTTGTTAAAGAGTACTTGTTCCTTATCTGTAAGGTTTCCACTTTTATATGGTAAAAAATTCACATATTATTCTATAATTAATAATTACTTTAAAATTTAAAGTATATACAATTCTTAATATTGCTATGAGTCAAATCACTCATGAATACTCCTATGGAAAATATTTTAAGTGTAAGATTCTAACAATAGAAAATTCAGCAAATGAAATACACTATATTCAGGAAGTAAGAAACCATGAAATTAATACAAACAAAACAGTAGCCACCCAACAACCACTGCTAATGTAGGGACTGGCAGATGGCAGGACCTGGACACAGAGCAGAAGACAAGAGAGATACAGCCCCAGCCCACCTGGAGCTTACAGTGGTAAAAGAAGACACTGAAGCAGAATCATGTGCAGTGTAAGTTATACATAAGTTAAAATACAGATAGATCAGTAAAAAAAAAACTGGCTACAAAGAGAAGGCATTCTATTTTTATAAAAATAAATGCATATATATATTTATGCATTGTAAAGAAGATGAGAGGTTACATAATGAAATGGTAATACTAAAATCGCTTGGTAGTGAGATTTATTCCAAAGCATCTTGGCTAAATATCTCCAAGAAACCAAGGTTATTTTTTACTTGTCTACATTTAACGGACTTTTTTCTACAAGTATCAACCCCTGGTGTAGCTTTGTAAGTTTTATTTTATTTTTTTAAGATAGCTTCTACTTTGCTTGTAGTTCAGAAAATGTGACTACCCCAATTCCAGATCCCACAGATGAATAATGCAGCTATCCAGGCATCACTCATTCATTTAATTGGCATTTGCTGAGCTCCTGCTGGAACCCAGGCTCTACGCCAAGTGCTGGTGATTCCGTTGTAAGCAGAGAGAGACATGGCTCCTAGCCTCAGAGGACTTACAGTCCTGGAAAGAAGAGAGATTCAGCAGAGCACTGGACAAATCATTACACTGACTTCAATACAGAATTCCTGGTTGGTTACACTAAAATTACCTTACTATCAACATTTACTAAAGATTCCTGTGGCACAAAACCTTAATTTTTCAAAAGGTTTTGATAATCTGCCTCACTTTTTCTTTTTGCTTGCTACCTTCCTAAAGCGACTCACTCAAGAAGCATAAAAAATAGTTTCCAGACTCAGTGATCTATTATTCTTTTTTTTTTTTTTTTGAGTTGGAGTCTCACTCTGTCGCCCAGACTGGAGTGCAGTGGCCGCTCCCGGCCACCGCAGCCTCGACCTGCTGGGTTCCGGCGATCCTTCCGCCTCAGCCTTACAAGTAGCTGGAACTACAGGCACGCGCTAACACGCCTGGCTAATTTTTTGATTTATTGTAGAGATGAGGTCTCGCTTGCCCAGGCGGGTTTCGAACCCGCGGGCTCAGGCAATCCACTCACCTCAGCCTCCCAAAGGCGCGGGATTACAGGCTGAGTCACCGAGCCCGGCTCAAACTATTCTTTTAATAACTTTTCCCCCTTCATCTCTCTGTCCACCAGCCTGTCTTCTGTCCACTCATCATTCTTTCTTTCCACAGACACCAGTGGGTACCAAAAATATGAAAGCATTATGGATCAGAGTTGTCCTGAGACACAGGCTCTGTCTTCTGTGAACCCACACCTTCGTCAGTCAGTTTGCCTCTTCTTGGTCTGGGGATTGGTTAACATCCCATGACCCATGTGATTTCACTAAGGAAGAGGAATGCGGGGAAGAAACTGATGGGTCGTAGTAAAACAGGCTTCCTACCATGTGCCTTGCCTTTATTTCGTTTAGGTTAATAAACCTTTGAGGCTGTAGTGACTACCGGTGAGAAAACTAAGTCCTGAGATGGCCATGAAATTGTCCAAGTCTACAGCTAGAAAGTAGTGGGACGTGAGTGCCAAACATACCCTATAAATACTATTTATTCCCGTTTTGCGATTAATGTATGCTCGCTTGCAAGTTTATCTTGATATTACAATTTCCCATTACTATTTCTTCACCCACCACTTTATTTCAGATTACTTTTTTTTCCAGAAACATCCACTTGTAATTTTCAACTGGACTCCTTTCTTTATTTTCTGTTTGTATCCTTTCTCTAAGACTTTTAGGCCTATTATCATGTCCCTCTCCTCACCGGATTAGTATCACTACCAAACTATGTGTTATACCAGATGAGAGACCAAAAAAACCTGGAATTATCTTTCGGAGGGAGGGGCCCCTGTAGTACAGGCTTCCTCCGCTAGGTAAGTGTTCTAGGAACTCATCTGCATCAATGGACCAGCATTTGGCTTCAGTTAATTTTTTTTTTTTTTTGGGGAATCTTTCAACACATTTTTCCCTTTCATGATGGGTGATTTACAAGCGTACCTGCCCATCCTGCACTGAATCCTCAGCAGTTTTTGACCCAAAACAGCATGACCCCTGTGCCCCACCCTCCCTATTCACCCCAATCTCGCCCGGAGTGTTTTTTTTTTTTTTTTTTTTTGTCTCCTCGGATGAAAAAAGTTCTCAACGAGTAACGTTTTGCCGACGCGGAAGAGGCGAAAGGAAAACGGCAGAAGCCCTAACAGACATCAACACTGACGAGTTCAAAACATTTAGAGCAGAGGCAAAAGCATCTCGATCAGCATATGGTATCAAATGAAGAGTACTCTGAAGGTGACTGAAGTTGAAACACTTAAGAATAAATGCACACCTGCATAATGGAGATTTGTATACCTAACCCTGAATTGTGCCCAACATCTTTAAAATTAAAAAATTAGGAGAAAAAAAGAATAAATACACAATTTTAAAAAAACAAATTCTGGTTTTGGGGGTCCACCTTGCAGTTACTCTTGTTTATTGCTCTCTAGTAATAACAAAAAATAGTAAATTATTATTATTACGTGCTTACTATGTGCCTGGCACAGGTAAGAACTTTACGTGTATTAATTAATTTAACATTCAAAACCACCTCTGGATGTCAGCACAGTTACTGCCTACATTCTACAGACAGTGAGGCAGCCTTCTAAGTAGAACACATACAGACATGCATTGTCATGATAGAAATTACTTATAAAATATTTGAACTTGGCCAGGCTCAGTGGCTCAGCCTGTAATCCAAGCATTTTGGGAAGCCGAGGCGAGTGGATTGCCTGAGCCCGCGGGTACGAGACCCACCCGGGCAACTTGGTGAGACTTTGTCTCTACAATAAAAAAAAAAATTAGCCGGGCATGGTAACACACTCCTGTAGTTCCGGCTACTTGGAAGGCTGAGGCAGAAGGATCGCCATTGCTCAACAGGTCGAGGTTGCGGTGGCCAGGGGCGTGCGTGTCACTGCACTCCAGCCTGGGAGAAGGAGTGAGACTCCAACTCAAAAAACAAAATTGAACTTAATTCTTTGTGTTAATTCTAAATTAATTCTTAATTCTTTGAACTTAATTCTCTGTGTTTCCTAAGTATTTTATTCATGATATCCATCATCACAAGACCAGGGGTGGTAGGCTTTTTCTGTTACAGAGCCAGATAATAAATATTTTAGGATGTGTGGTCTCTGTCACACATTATTTTTTTTCATTTTTTCACAACCCTTTACAAATGCAAAAAAAAAAAATGAACAAAATAGGCTGAACACCAAATACAGCCTGAAGGCTGTGGTTTGTTGACCCTTGCACTGGCCTCTTACCCACTAGACTATACTTCCTAGAGCAGAACGACCTCGTAACTCTGTCAGATGCATTATTTTCCATTCCATAAGTTTTCCTTATCGGAGCCATTTAAAAATGCAATCTAGGTTCACCAGGTAGCAAGTCAAACAAAACTGGTCTGAATTGCAAGATTGTGCCAGTTCGCAACGACCCTAATCCCATGGCTGTCTGGTTCACCGGGGTGATTTCCATTTTGCCTTCCAGCTGTCCTGCTCTCGGCCACGCTGCCACGTTGCGGTGGTCGAGCCCTCGACTGTGGCAGGCCTCATGGAATTCATGACTGGGTCTCTCCCCGCCCAATGCCACCTATCCCTTCCCGGCAGCCCTTTCCACCTGGGATGTTGTTCTTTGGAAGTTCTTCTGCATCAAACCTCCTAACCTTACTAGGGCTGTGGCCCAGGGTTTCCTGTACCCTGAAGCTGTCCTTTGTGTCCTGACTTGAAATGGAGACTGGGTGACATCCTTGTGGCAGAGATGGCTAGAAAGGAAGTTGGGAGGTTGGAAATCAGATCGGCCTTAAGAGGATTCCTGTGTTGTTGGGGACCAGCTTAACAACTAAACTAAATGGCCTTCTTCTTTGGCATTCTTGTTCGGTGGGGTGGCCACATAGCACAGTTCTGACCAGTGAGATACAGGAACAGAAATTGCTGGGCGGCGCTTCCGAAGGTGGCAGCATGTTCGGGTGGCATTTCTCACGTTTCCGTGTCTCCTTTGCCCTTCTCCCTTCTACATGCCTGATAAGTGGGTGCAAAGGCTGGAGGTCAAATGCCATCCTGCATCTGATCATGACAAAAAAAAATCCAGGAGCATCACAGAAACTCACCCTCGACAGCTGCCCCATCTGGAGTGTTAAATGAGGAGGGTAAAACACCACCAGGATTTGGGTTCTATATTACTAAGTGCAAAGGAGTGCAAATCCTACCTGATACATGCCCCTTTTCCTAATGCATTCCTTTACCATTTCACTTTAGCAACAAGCATTAATTATGCCCCTATTACATGCATGCTGCAAGGAAGGAAAGACATTCCCTCATCATTGAGGATCTGTCACTCCACACTGAGGAGCTGCCACGTCTCTAGGGCACGTTGTTCATTATGAACTGCGTTGATCACAATAGCCATCGAAGCCCCACAGTGTCCTTTTCTACTTTTTGATTACTGGTCAATGAGAAGGCACCGCCAGCCCTGCGTGCTTGCCACCGGAGACACAGCGGGTTGAGTCAATCATATCCTCCGTCAGGCTCCTGACGGACCGCCTCTTACTATGACTTTTCCTTCTTTACATCACTAGCCCCATATCCCATCACCATGTGGACGCAGTCTGGGGCTCAACCACAGCGACGCGGCAGCGTGGCCGAGAGCAGGACAGCTGGAAGGCAAAATGGAAATCACCCCGGTCTTCCCAGACAGCCATCGGATTAGGGCCGTTGCAAATTGGCACAATCGTGCTAGTCAGACAAGTTTTGTTTGACTTGCTTATGGGCTACCTAGTGAATCTAGATCGCACTTAAAAACGGTTCAGATAAGGGAAATTTATGAAATGGAAAATAATGCATATAACAGAGCTATAACACAAAGTCATTTTGCTGTGGAAAAGATAGTTTAGAGGTTAAGAGACTAGTGCTCAATATATGTCTTATATATGCATGCAATTCTTTTTTGCTAATCAGAATAGCCTTACTCTCACCTCCCAGTAAGAGTCTTCGATCATTGTTAAGACAGTTAAATTCTTTAATGTGTCTGTGATCTATTTCTTGAAATTGCTTCTGAACGTGTGTCCCCTTCTCTGAAAAGGTAAGCCTGATTATATGCATGACTTCATATTTCCAAAGATGAACTTACCTGGTTCTTGTCAAGTGATAATTTTGAAAGGTCTTCATGACTTCCTAAAATCCCCAGTTTCTTTTCTGCATTCCTCTTTTAAAGATAGAGAGGTGAATCAGTACACCTGCACAGCCCATTTCACTCTTCATTCCTTATTTTAAAAGCCATCTGGTCTAATTTCCCAACGAGTTTTAGTGAGAGGAACATATTGTTATTGGGTTCTTCCCTTTGGCAAGTGCTTAGACGTTTCCTGTGGACACTGAATTCTCTCAACTGTAGGTCTAATCAGACCTCTCACTACACACTTGATTCCATCTACGGGCCTGAAAAGTGGATGCAAAGGCTGGAGGTCAAATGCCATCCTGCATCTGACCATGACCAAAAAAAAAATTCAGGAGAATCACAGAAACTCACCCTCGATAACAGTCCCATCTGCTCACTCAATCCACTGAGTTCTGTAAGTCATACATTCTGAAGAATGTCATAGATGGCATGTTTCCCCAACATTCCTACACAAAATAATCATCATAATAGCTACCTTCAAGGAGGGGGGTAGAACTATCAAAGTACTTTGATTTGACCTTTATGGTGTGGGTGTACTTTGTTTTCACATATTACAGTTGAGGAAACCAGAACTCAGCAAGTTTACTTATTTGAGAGCCCTAGGTAGTAAATGGCGAATGGAGCTGGAACGAGAACGTTTCCCTTATACTCGAGGATATAATCTTATCATGGTGAGAAACTGTTATCATCATTTGGCCCAACTGCTCACTCAATGTGGAAAGGAAGATATTCAATAAATTCCTAATGCCAGTCATCTGGCATTTACTGACCACCTGCAATGACTCTCATCCCTTCCGAAGGCAGCTCTGTTGAGCGGATCCTATTCTGACGAGTTTGTTCTCACACAAAAATAGAACTCGACTACTTGAAATCTGAAACTTACCCACTGCCTCCCTTACTATATTTGAAGGGACAGAAAACAAATGTACTCCCTAATCAAAGATGGAAGCTCTGAAGATATTCTTGTTCACCTTCAATCTTCTGTTTTCAAAAGAAAGAGCCAGTTCCTTCAATCTGCCCTCATGTGGTACTAAACTCAATGCCTTTCGCCATTCCGATCCTCCTTGTCTGGATGCACATAGTATCTCAGTGCTCCCTCTGGGTATAATGTCCTGCACTCAGCAGAGATTTTGGCACAGAGTAACCACATATCTCCAGGTATACACAAATTCTGCACGTTCGCTAAGCATGTCTGAACATGCTGTGATCACCCTACCGCCTCATCTAAGCACTATACAGTAAGTCTCCTACATATGAATATTCGAGTTACAAACTTAACAATACACATGTGCATTTTTTATGTATTATTTCTCTCCACCACGTGTCAGGATAGCCTATTAAATACATGCAGTACTATATAGCCAATTGTGTTAGTTGGGTATCTAAGCTAACTTTGTAAGACTTACAACAAATGGACTTGTGAATGCACTCTTGGAACCAAAGTCGTTTGTATGTTGGGGACTTCCTGTTCCTCTTTTGTGGTTTCTTAAGATTGCATCGCCTCTTGGGATTATTGATTTCACTTAGTATCCTTAAATCTTTATTTCAATACTTCCTTCCAAGCCTAGTCTCCCATACGGCATGTGAGCAATGTTTCAACGTAGAAGTTATTTAACAATCTGTCTAGTTCATCTGAGTCATCGTCAGCTGATATGTTACCCAGCTCTACAAACTGAAGGTGAAGTGAGGGAAACATAACCACAAGAGCAAAAAATAGGGCCCACAATCGCTCTCCCTCTCAGTACTCCCTCCAGATAATGAAATCGATTATTTCAGTTACATTTCATGAATTTTTCTTTTACTTTTTTTAGTAGGAAATGCCCAGTGTGCTCACGTTAAGTAGGTAGAAAAGCCAAAGGACCGTCCTGTGTCAAGTGACTGCATTGGGGGATGGAAGGACATGTCATCATGAACTGTTTCTTCCTAAAGGACTGTGACACGGTGGTCGTAGCATTTGAGAATAGTATGATAAGTTGTCAAGCCAAATTACCTTGTTCATCTCTGCATCCTCCTGGAAGCCCTTTTTATGACGCTGGAACAGCTCAAAAATCCATTTTTTAAGCTTCAGCAAGAGATAAAACAGGGACTTTGGACTTGGCACCAGGTTGAAGGGAACAGGAAGCGTCCTCCCCTCTTCAAAGTAGGAAAACCAAAGTTTGGCCCTTGCAAATTTCCATTCTACATCAGCATCATCCTATACAAACACACACACATGGCAGTTCAGCAAGGAAATGCTCACAAAGAATTCCTGGGATGCTTTTAACATCATGCAGCTAGAGGGTAGAACAATGCCTACAAACACTCTCCGACCTCAAAGACCACGCCAGGATTGTTTTCAAAACATTAATGCTCTATTCACACATTCTTTCCTAAATCTGTCTAAAATTTTATCAGGCTTCCAGGACCACAGATCCCAAAGCTCACCTATGTTTATAAATACGCTGAAAGATATAAATGAATTTTCCTACATTCTGCCACACAGTATGAAAAATTATTCCTTTATTCTGCAATAGATCACTCATTTATTTGGGAGACAGAACAAGATTTCTGGAATAAAAATGTACACTTTCATTCTCAACTTGAGAAAGTACCAGTTTTGAATATCACTCAAAAAAGACGTGGGGAATAGTGGTGTTCATAAGCTGTAATTTTTTGAATGAAGTATAAATTCATGCTAATATAGCATGTCTAAAAGTTTTTTTAAAAATTAATAACAATTCAGTATTTCTGTTCCTTATGCCTTCTTGCCCCAGCAAACCCTATCAATGTGCCTTTGGAAGCAAATAGTTAGAATTTTCTAGATTGCTTGTCAAACAAGTATATAAAAGCAGGAAAAGAACAAAGGAGAAAAAGCAGTCCATAATTTCAATTCCATTGCCAAGTTGGTCCTTGGAACAGTTAAAACTTATAGACACAGACTATAAAAATGTACAGAGATTATACCTCAATTTCCTGGAATGAACTGTTGATCATTGCAATGAGCATATTTAGCAAAACAATGACCATTGTGACGTTATAGACTCCGTAAAGAACATAACCAATGTTTTCAATGAATTTGTGATTATAGTTGATGACCACTGACTTCACTTCGGAAAGTCCAAATATAGCCCAGAACAGTGTCTTAAAACTCTCCTCAACACTAGGGAAAAATAAAAGAAAGAAAAAAAATGAAAGAAAATGTTTAAATAAATAATAATAGCACCATAATAAAAGTAAGTTGATACAGTGTCTTTGCAAATTACTAAACGTTAATGAAAAAAGTCTTAACTTCTCTGAACCACATTTTTCTTTTCTGTAAAATAGATACAATATGATTACTGCAAGGATGAGGTAATACTATGCATAAGAAGTATACAGTCATGGCTCAATATCTGTCATATACTAAGCATGCAGTAAATACTATTAGCATAACTTCATAACGACAGATATTAACATTTAAATAATCCATAGCTTTGGCTATGGAAGTGTTACATGTATTACTTAAAAGTAACACAGTTTGTAAGAGTTCTTTTAGGTTTCCTGCTGTTCTTTACTTCTAATCATATTTAATTGATAGATAATAATAGGCTATATCTTAATGGAAAAAATCACAATATAAACAGACGATGTTGCCAAAAATCACTGACATGTCTTAGGTAGGGATTTCTTTCCTTTCTTTCTTTTTTTTGAGTTGGAGTCTCACTCTGTCACCCAGGTTGGAGTGCAGTGGCACACATGCTCACGGCCACCCCAGCATCCAACCACCAGGCCCAGGCAATCATTCCATCTCAGCCTTCCAGTTAGCCAGAACTACAGGCGTGCATCCAGCTAATTTTTTGATTTATTGTAGAGATGAGGTCTGGCCAAGTTGCCCAGGCTGGTCTCGAACCCATGGGCCCAGGCAATCCCCTCATCTCAGCCTTCCAAAGTGCCGAGATTACGGGCTTGAGCCACTGCTCCCAGCCAGGTAGGAATTTCGATGCTTCAGACAAACTTATTGACCAAAGCTAAGCCCATCTGCTTAACCTAAGTGGTTTAATTTTCCTGATAAACTGCATTTTGGAAGACTATGAAAAGCAATAGGCTTATACTTCAGTTGATGTTTCTCATTGTAACACTGAAGACCTAACATTTGAGCGACCTATTCCAAACATATTTCATACAAAACACGGGTGGCCACGGCGAACATGAGTCAAAACTCTTGTCACTATTGATAACTTGGATCTTCCTTGTGATAAGACTCGAGAAAGCGAGTTAGGCCCAGAAGAAGGGCGTGAGAGTCAGAGCGACAGCCCCTGGGAGCAGCCAGCAAGGGTTACGTCCTGGCTGTGCCGCGCCCTAGCAGCTACGGAACATGCAGCAGACTTCTTCACCTTCGTGATTATTTCATGCTTCTCTTTTTGTCAAAGGGAGCGAATAAAGGGATGCATGCAGGATATTTACCACAAAACCTGGCTCTCCAAAATGTCAGTTGCTATTATTTAATATCAGAAGGTCTCTACGTCTTAAAGTGTAGATCTTAAACCAAAACGTGATTTACCCCATGGACTCACATAAAAACTACTAAATGAACATGTATTTAGTTGGCCATGACTATCATCAAAATATCTGAGCTCACATACGTCGTGAAGGCTTCGTTTTGTTTTGCACCAATGTAGTAGGAGTAGAGATTGAACATGCCGATCATAAAGGCCACAAACACCATGATGAATATGACCATGAACTTGAAGATGTCTTTGACCGTTCTCCCAAGCGATATCTGTAGCGGTCCAAAGCTTTCATTTGCTGGTAAAATATAAGCTATTCTAGAGAAACTTAAAACTACAGCAATTGCATAAAGACCTTCAGAGATTATTTGAGGGTCCGAGGGGTCCCACTTGATCCTGGCTAGGAAAAAGCAAAGACAAGAGTTGTGGTGAGTTTCTTCAAGTGGCTTATTTAGGCAACTTCTTTTTCTGGGGAAGAAACATGATTACATTGGCAATGCAATTCTCGAAGAAGTCTCTAATCTTAAAGGGGAATTCAGTGTCAACAATAGTTAAGCTTCAGGATTTGTTGAGAAGGTGAGCCTCCTGGCTTGTGAGTAATTTCCCATAAGGATATAGAGTAACAGTTAAGAGCTCAGACTGATAACTCAGAGTCTGTGAAACTTCACACACACACACACATACACACACACACACACACACAGGGAACTCCAAAAGATGGAATTTATTTATAAAAAATTGTATATTCTTGTGTTTAAACTTCAGTCACCTTCAAATCATTCTTCGTTTGATGCAATATGCCTACTGAGATGCTTTACCCACTGCTCAAAGTTTCTGAGCAGGTCTATTTTGATGCCGGTTAGTACTTCTGCTATTTGTTTCACCTCTTTAACAGAAAAATGTTTCCCTTTGAGGACTTTTTTCATCCAGGGAAACAAAAAAAAGGCACTCAGGATGAGATCAGGTGAATAGGGAGGGTGTCACGCCATTTTGGGTCAAAAACTGCTGAATACTCAGCATGGCGTGGGCGGGTGCGTTCATAAAACCATCATGAAATGGGCAAACATGTTGAAAGAATCTCCAAAAACTAATTCTCTGAAGTCAAACGCAGCCTTTCACAGCACTAGCTGGTCCACTGATGCCAACGGGTTCCTAGAACACTTACGTAGAGGGGGAAGCCTGTATTACAAGGGACTCTCCCTCAAAAAAAAAAAAAAGAAAATTCTAGTTTTGGGGGGTATCTCCTCATAAACATACCAACTGAAATAACTTGTGCAAACTGCTTAACTTCTCTTGGTTTTGTTTCCCCATCTTTAAAAATGAGATGATACCCCTTATTTTTCTCATCTGTTGCGAGAATTCAATAAGTCAACATACTCAGTGGTTAGCAAGTGACCAGCACTTAAGAAATGGTAGCATTTATTATTAAATCTTAAACTATAATTACACTGTAACATAATTATGGGCTTGTAGTCAATTACGCTTATTAGGAGTAACTTCTATCAGTCACTCAAAGAAGTCTATTTTTACCATAAAATGTCGCAATGAATGTAGCAAATTCACTTTTGAATTTTTATGAATGTCTGGCATTATTACATCAGGTCATCCAAACCCCAATTAAGAAACCATTATGAAGAAAAATACAAAACGGTTGGTAAGAACAAAGAAAAATATGATTAGGCATTTTCATTTGCTTATTTGCTGAGAAGTGGAATTAGGAAAAGATAATGAGAAACTAATAAAAGCAGTTTCCTTTTTTATAGTGCTTTGAACATAATATTTATATAAACAAATAGCTTTGACTTTTAAAAACTGCATATTTTCAAAATCTTTAAATTAAAGATTAGAATTCTAAAAAATAAATAATGATACGGGGCCCCCTCTGTGATAGAGGCAATAAACCCATAAAGGTGCCAAGTGAATGTTAACTGATTTCTCATCAGAGGGTTTAAAGTGAGTTTTCAAAGGGCATATATTATCCCCAATACAGGTTTCCAAGAGGAGGTATTTTCCTTATGCAAATCATTGAGCCTATCTGCATCCTTAGTCTCTTTCCTTCTGGGGAGGTGGCAGGGCTTATCTGACTGTAAACTGGGATGAGTAACGGGCATCCTTGGTTTGACAATGCCTTCTTTCTCTTGGGAATTCTCCTCTGGTCCTCCAAGGAGTCTCACTTGATCAGACACCTGCTGCCATCCCCCCACGTGGGAGGGACTTCCGGGTCCATCACTGTCTGCCACCTTGCAGGTATGTCTGCCTAATTCTGGGGTGCACTGTGACTGCGCCCACCCATTAACAGGCTCAGGTCTGTGCCACACACTCTGAATTTCTCAGAATTGGAGGGGATGATCTCTGATTTAACTCCCTGTTTTACTTCTCAACTAGCTCAAACTCTGGTTGGGAAACAGCAGTGTGATATATTGGGGGCCCGCTGAGAGATCCCAATAATTCCTTTGCAAAGTGTGCATGCCCGGACTGAAAATGGTACTCAAATGTCAACTTTATATTGCATATATTTATGAGGTACAACGTGATATCTGGACATGTCTATGCATCGTGCGATGACTAAATCAAGCTGACATAGCCATCACCTCACATACTTACTTTTTTGTGGTGAGAACATTTAAAATTTACTCTCTTAGCAATTTTCAGGTCTGCAGTACCTTAACTGTTAACTCCAGTCACCACGCCGTACCATAGGCCTCCAGGAATCATTCCTCCTGTCTAACTGAAACTTTCTGCTCTTGACCAATCCCTTCCTATTTCATGCCCTCACCCCAATCCCTGACAACTACCATTACTCTCTAATTCTATGAATCTGACTTTTTTTTAATTGCACATATACCTGAAATCATGCACTATTGAACTTTCTGTGGCTGTCTTATTTCACTTAGCATAATCTCTTCCAAGTTCATTCATGTTATTAGAAATGACAGAATTTCCATCTTCTTAAAGGCTGAATAGTAGTCCATTGTGCATATATACAGACATACATAAATAGATACATATAGATAGAATGCAAACTATTTTTAATAGAGGGGAGGAAAAAATAAATCCAAGACATAAGACTTGCATTTTCAATAAAGTTTGGTAATTAGTCAATTGATCTAAGAGATAGAGGGAGGTGATTCTTGTGACTAAAAAAGGTTTTTAGGTAGCAGAAACATCAAAGGAAGAAGCAGAACACATGTATCTTCATGTAACCAAAATTTTTATGAGAATTGGGCAGTAACCAAACTACTACAAAAATTATCCACATGTGTATTAATTTTCATTGACTGTGTACTGTCAACTCACCCAGATTGTAGTATTTCACATTGTCTCCCAACGTAACTTTTGTCAAGTCCTTCAAGGTATCATTTGCATCAATGATGCTCTGGGCTTTGGAAGCATGCCAAAATGCCATGAATCTTGCAATGAACGATGCTGCAAAAATTGCTAGCATACCAAAGTCAAGCATATTCCATAGCTCAAACAAGTATTCCTTGGGGCCTTGAGTCCAAATTTCTTTACATTCAGCCCATATCATGCCTGCATCAGAAAGGGATTAAAACACCAATTCAATTTCTTTCCAGCCTTAGCTCTTCAATAAAACAACATAAATTTGAAAGGTCTCAACCTGACATTCAAAACCCCTCAATCTGGCCCCAACCAGCCTATGCAGTCATAATTCCTACACCCCCACAAATCCCACAGTCCAGTAGGATTGGTGCATTATCTGAAAGCAATTTGACAAAGTTCATTGGCAGCCTCAAAATAGCAAACAACCTGTTGATCAATTAATTGTACACATAAAACACATTGAGGAGCTTTTTTTATAAGATACTTTATAACAATCAAAACACACAAATACAGCCATCCCCGCACACTTAAAATAGAGGTAACCATGGGACTTCCACAGATGCAGTATTATACAGACATTTAACATGATATTTTATTAAGTACCATGGGGTAGTGGTCATAAAAATGTGCCACATGACCTCCAAATGTAGGAATTTGATCGACCGTGGGCCTCAGCCTCTGCCCTCTGAAAACCACTGCCACTTCTGTCCAAGACCATGCTTCCCCAGGACTACCTCTAGCCAGTGACTGAGGGTGCCGCTTCCCAAGAGACACGGGACTCTTCTGAAGGCTGACTTTGGCTACGAAAGTTTCCATAGATGGCATAAGGATCTAGAATGCTTCTACCCAACTTTCCTTCCCTTTCTCCATCCCTTGGGGCTTGACTTGCATTCCCATCTGACAGCCGTTGAGACCTTCCTCAGCTGTCTCCCAATTTCCTCTGAAAAGAAATTTTCCGTAATAAAATTTCTATTTTCATTAATAAAAATGTTGAACATTTCATCGCTGTGCCTGCTTCTTGGAGGACCGGGACTAACACACATTGGAAAATCTTTATGACGCAACGTTGAATGAGAAAGTTTTAAATGTTACATTACGTGATCTAAGACTTTATGTTTAAAACAGAATAGGGAAAGACTGGAAGGAATGACAGGAACGAACTCATCGTAGTTATTTTTTTCCAGTGGAGTTATTAATAATACTGCATATTCTTTCAAAATGTTAGTGTGGTATTTAGGAGCATGGGTTTTGAGATCAGACCACCGTGAACACGAGATCCTGTTCTTCCACTTGCTAGCTGTGAAGTCTCTGGCAACTTACATATGCTTTCTAAAACTCAGTTTGTAAAACGGGGATGGGAGTCGTTCATATCTATCCACAGGATTGCTATGAGATTTAAATCGAAGAGTGTATGTAAAATATGTAGCACGGTTTCTGGCTCTTGGAAAAACATATGAGTAACATTAACTGAGCACTTACCATTTAAAATTTTCTACGATGGGCACATATGTTCTTTCTTAGTTTGAAGAATCTCGCCTTATTAAAAATAAATTACTGAGTCGGGCGTGGTGGCTTGAGCCTATGATCCCAGCACTTTGGGAGGCCGAGGTGAGGGGATTGTCTGAACCCACGGGTTTGAGAACAGCCTGGACAACTTGGTGAGACCTCATCTCTACAATAAATCAAAAAAATTAGCTAGGCGTGGTAGTGCGTGCCTGTAGTTCCAGCTACTTGGAAGGCTCAGGCGGAAGGATCGCTGGAGCACAGCAGGTCGATGCTGGGTGGCCGTGAGTGTGCCACTGCACTCCAGCCTGCCATCAGAGTAAGACTCCAACACACACAAAAAAAGAAAAAAGAAATTACTTCACCCTATTGTCTGTAAGGTACCCTGCTTTGACATCCTGTTTCCTCCTGGAGCCATCCAGAGAAATAGAATCCAGACTCCAAAAACCTACCAAAGAACCTTCCATCAAGAAGTCTTTTCTAGACCTTAGTTGAAATTAATCTTCCCCTCAGCAACCACTGTCCTGAATTCTCACAACATTTGTCCTAAATGTCAATTACAGAAGCTGCCATGGTCATGGCTTTGGAGCCCTATAGAGATTAAGAAAACACTCAGTCGGGCTCGGTAGCTCAGCCTGTAATCCCACGCTTTGGGAGGCTGAGGTGAGTGGATTGCCCGAGCCCGTGGGTTCGAGACCTGCCTGGGCAACTTGGTGAGACTTCGTCTCTACGATAAATAAATTTTAAAAAATTAGCCTGGTGTGGTAGCGCGCACCTGTAGTTCCAGCTACTTGAAAGGCTGAGGCGGAAGGATCGCCGGAGCCCAGCAGGCCGAGGCTGCGGTGGCTGGGAGCAGCCACTGCACTCTGGTCTGGGCCACAGAGTGAGACTCCAACTCAAAAAAAAAAAAGAAAAGAAAACACTCCTCGGTCTTGGCTCTCCAAGAGCGATGTCAAGTGCTTTTTCTCAAAACCAGCATCCAATGTAGCACAGAAGACGGGGTTATAAAAGAAAACCCCATGACTTATTTTGATTTATTTCAAGTTAAGAGGGGACTAGGACTGAATTCGTGTCTACTTGAGTGGATCAAATTTATAACAGGAAGTATTGTAAGGTCTTGCCAAAGCTTAAAAACTAAGACAAATCCAGCGAACGATTCTGCCGAAGGAAGAGGGCCTGTCTTATTTCTCCCAAGGACCCCCAGGAGCTGCCAAGCATAGCCTGAAACTCAACCCCCCCCACTCCCCCCAGTGCAAGTTCTCTCCCAAGCCAGGGGCTTCCCAGGGAACCAGCCCCTGCTCGGCTATGTCTGGAGACGAGGCGCTTCCTGATTCTGGAGGCTGCTCATTCCCTTGTTGAATTTTCAGGAATATTCCTCCAGTGTGGATCAATAATAACTTCAAGAATAACTTCAGAAGAGAAAATAAATACCAATGTCAGGGACTGAACCAGGAGACTAACAAGTCAAAAACAAAGGTTAGTGGGACAATGTTTTCAAAGAAAATGTGTTTTTTAAAAAAATAATGTTAAAGGCTAACTTAATATTCTAGGTTTAGGTTTCTAAGTGAAAAATACTCCTAACTTTAAAATAAAAAATTAGTATGAGGAGAGTCAATTATGACAAAGAATAAAATGAACATTCTTTACATGTAATCCCCTGCTATAAAATTTAATTTTTTTAAGTTTCATCTTATGCTGAGTCATGTTTTGCCTAATATGTCTTCAGTAGGAAATGTCACTTCTACAGAAAAGTAATATATAAAAATTTAGTGAAAATTTTAATAATTATAATTACTCAAAATTTCTCAAACATTTCTCACGTGCCAAGCACTGTATTATGTACCATATACATACTAAAACATAAAAAACAAACAAACTGAAACACATAGGCTTTTCGTCTAATAAGATAAAGGCAATGTCCAAATCATTTTATTTAAAATCATCTTAAATCAGATATTAGCCGGGCTCGGTGGCTCAGCCTGTAATCCCACGCCTTTGGGAGGCTGAGGTGAGTGGATTGCCTAAGCCCGCGGGTTCGAGACCCGCCTGGGCAAGCGAGACCTCATCTCTACAATAAATCAAAAAATTAGCCGGGCGTG
>CAUYQG010219012.1:0-18353 GCA_963574415.1 Tarsius wallacei | reverse complement strand
AATTTTCTGTAGTTCTCTCATATTTCTGCACATCTTGTGAACAGAGTTATTGACTGCTTTTGTTCTGAACTATCTTTTCAAGGACGTATAGCTAACAGCCTTGGCAGATAGAGATAGCGTCTTTATTTGGAACATAGGGCAGGCATGCTTACCGTCCATTATAAAAGATTCAGATTTTCTAAGCTCAAGGTTCCTTTTCTGTAATGCAACCCACTGCATGTGCAGGCATCACCTGATCCTCTTCATGTCACCCTTTAGGAATTGGAGCTTGAAGAACTGGCTCAAATGCTGATACTCTGATTACTGCTATTGCCCCAAGTAATAAATGACTGTGTCTCTGACCCAAGAATCTTGTATCTTCTGCCAGAATCCATAAAACCATGGCAGGCTAACTTATTAGATTTCAAGTAGGATAAAATCTCAGACCTTTCACAGTTCTTAACCATATGTTTGTATTCTACCCTATCCATTTCTTAGACAAATGTTAGTGCTCTATACATATTTTGCCCATCTAAAGATAAAGCACAGAAGTTATTTAAAACCAAGGGACTGGATATGATTATCTAGGAAGAGAGTGAAGATAAAAAAGAAGTCCGGGGATGAGCTCTGTGGCACTCCAATATTTGGAAGTTGGAAAGATGAAGAGAAATCATCATAAAAGCCTTAAGAAGACACAGCCATTGCCGTAGAATAAAAAAGAGTAATGGCCCAAATTCTGAAGTCTTTCTTAGCCAACTTTCTTGAAACACTATCTAAAGTGCCACCCCACCCACAACACAGTCACTCTATTTATCACCTCTTTTAAATACTTCATATAATTTATAATAATCTGAAATTGTTCGTGTATTTATTTATTTAATATTAAATCATTAGATCATTTATTCCATGAGAGCAGAGGCCTTATCTAAAAGGGTTATCATGGCATCCCCAGCAACCAAAATAGGGCCCAACACACAATAGGCACTCAATAAACATGTGTGGAATGAGTGAGTGCTGACATGCGTGCATGAATGAATGAATGAATGAGTACTTTGTGGACTAAATGTACCTGGACAGATTTTTAGATGAGTTCACTTTCATAAATTCTTTGTACAAATAGATGGATTTATAGTGAGGATCCAGCACAAAATAAAATTAGCAGGTTTGATTATATGCATCTCAGGAAACTTAAAGTTTTGGTGAATTTCATTACAACCCCCATAGCTTTTATTTTAGCATCCCTGTAGCCTGCAAAAGGGAAAACGGCATGTATGCACCCATGTGTATGTGTTTTTACAAAGAATAATCATCCAAGCAATTATAGACACCTAGATACTTGGGAAAATACCAGAAAAAATTATGAACCAATACATTTTCCAGCACTTAAGAAAGCAAAAATGAGTGTGTGGGTAGCATTATGATCCCATGGTGAGCTAGTGTGCCAGACTGATTCTGTTTCTGTTATGAGTGCCATGTCATGCTGGTCCCGGGGAAGCAATAGGTGTAATCTATTCAGACTTCATTAAGGCTTACATGTCCTCCAGCATGCTTTTCTAATCAACAACCTAGACAGATAAGGTCTATATCTATTGTGTCCAAGAAGACTTTCCTGCTTGCCAAAAGCATAGCAGGAACCCCATCATATTTATTACAACTATTTAGAGCTAGTAGCCTGAGGAAAGAGTGGGAGAGAAAATGATGGGATCTTAGGGAAAAGGTAAGCACAAAAAAGTGAAGAAAAAAGGAAGGTATAATAATACCTTGGCTAAGGTTTATCATTTATGCACAGGAAAATATTCTGTTCACCCCATATGCTACTTGACAGATACAATGGATGATCTTGGCCTAGCTATAGGGCTTTGATGGCAGAGCTTATCTGGTTTAATAAATAAATACAGTTTATAACCAAGAGATATTTTTTCAACTTACAGTACCTGTAAAAGTTATTTTATTCTTCTGATAATAAACAAAATTAACATCTTCTAAAAGAAAAAAATGCCCACGCAAAAAAAACAGAGTGTGGTAAGAGGCAATATAACCTAGTGTTTAAATAAGCATGAACTTTGGACAGTACTAGGTTCAAATTCAGAATCTGCTACTTGGTAGAACTATGTGACCATTATCTTGCCTAAGCCTCAATTGCCACAATAATAAAATGGAAATAATAATGCTTAACTCATAAAGTTGTTGTAAAGATTAAAGGAGCTTAGGTTTTCCATTTCCGATCATATAAAAGACTGGGTTGTTCAATAAACTTTTCCATAACACGGCACCAAGAAATCGTGGATAAAATACAAGCCCAAGAAAGCAAATCTCCAGGAGCCAAAAAGGAATAGAAAACAGGAATCAAAGAGATATGTAAACTCAAAAGCCACTTGTAGTTGCCACTGTTAGAAATGCAGATCTCTAGTTTTCAATGCTTGCACAGGGACTCAGAGCACAGGACTTTGGGTCCACACAAGGGAGAGATGTTGGAACTGCAAATTCACATGAAGTCAGGACCCTCTAAGAACTAGCCTAATGAAATATTAGGCCAGGCCGGGCACGGTGGCTCACTCTTATAATCCCAGCACTTCCGGAGGCCAAGGTGAGAGGATTGCCTGAGCCCACGGGTTCGAGACCCGCCTGGGCAAGTGAGACCTCATCTCTACAGTAAATCCAAAAAATTAGCCGGGCGTGGTAGCGCGCCTGTAGTTCCAGCTACTTGGAAGGCTGAGGCGGGAGGATCGCCGGAGCCCAGCAGGTCGAGGCTGCGGTGGCCGGGAGCGGCCACTGCACTCCAGTCTGGGCGACGGAGTGAGACTCCAACTCAAAAAAAAAATAAATAAATAAAAATAAAATAAAATGAGCACAATAATAAACACAGAAATATTTCTTAGGCCTTCTGGAAAAAATATATCTGTAGTCACCTTCTTGAGTCATCAATGGAATTTTTTAGCAAAGGGTCTGGGTTCATGGTATCCGGCCCCAGGCAGTGCGAAAGGTCAGAGGAGCACAGCAGGGGTGTGAGCGAAGCCCAGAATCCATAGACACTGGCAGCTGCTGCTCAGAGCAAACTGCCTCCTACAACATGGATAATCTGCCCAATAACTACCAGAGGTATTTCACAAGGAGGTAAAGAAACCAGAATTTTAAGTGAACTCTTAATTTTTAAAATATTTGCCACTAATAGAAAAAAAAGGTTTTTAAACACAGTCTTGGGGCAGTACAACCTGCAGATACCAGTTGTAGCACAAATTATACTGACGTGCTTAAAAAAAAAAAGAAAGAAAGAAAGCAACAGTGATTTGGGTAATATTTCCAACTTTTCTTTAATGCTAGACTTGTTTCATTAGTCTTAAGTAACACAGAAACTTTATTTTAGTACCTTAAAAATAAACAGAAAACCAGAAGTATCAGTAAAGTTATGAGCTTTTCTCAAAAGTTAATGAAAAGGTATACGACTATATAAGAACAAAGATTCTAGAATAGTTTCACCAGAAATACTAATGGTCTTATTTTACTTGGGGTTTGGGCTTAAGAATGAGTGCTAAAATTCTGATTCACTAGTTCATTCAACAAACCAATAATTGCTAATATAATCATAAGAATTCAGTGAGGGAAAAAATGAAATCCTGGATAAACTGTTGTCCTTTTTGTACCAGTATTTCTATCTTTCTGGTTTTAAGTTTAGTAAATGTCCTACCAAAACAGCAAGTTGGGAAAATTAAATGTCATGTTTAAATATGGGCATTTTATACTAATACTATCTTGTGTTATTCAGGGATACTGAGTTTACTGAAACACTGCATCACAAAAGATGAACAGACTACCTGGAATTTCTGTAATTTCACTCAAAAAAATAAACACAAGGCTGGGTGCAGTGGCTGAAGCCTGTAATCCCAGCACTTTGGGAGGCCGAGGCGAGTGGATTACCTGAGCCCACGGGTTCGAGACCAGCCCAGGCAACTTGGCAAGATCTCGTCTCTACAATAAATCAAAAACGTAGCCGGGCATGGTAGCGTGCGCCTGTAGTTTCAGCTACTTGGAAGGCTGAGGCGGAAGGATCGTCTGAGCCCAGCAGGGAGAGGCTGCGGTGGCCATGAGCGTGCCACTGCATTTCGGCCTGGGCGACAAGGGTGAGACTCTGACTCAAAAAAAACCCAAAAACCACACAAATGATTGAAATTGCAATCCCTGCCTCTTTTCTATTAGTTATAAAATGTAAAGAATATAAATATAGTTTTATTTATAAAAATGGTGATTTCCTAATGCATAATTAAATACAAGAAGTGTACATCTGCGCGCACACACACGAGTATATGTGTGTAGAAAGGAAAAGCACATAAAGATAAAGTCATAGCCCCATCCACAGTAGACACTATGCTCTAAATTTATTTTCTTGGAATAATGGCAAATTTGAGCAAATTCACCCACACCCATTCAATGTGACGTCTTGGACCAGTGGTCTGATCTGGGTCCGTGGTAAAATCTGTGCATTCTGACTTGTTACCATTCTCAGCCCCACTGATGAAACGCTCTGGCAAATTAAGTTAATACAGCATTTTAATGTACTGAAAGTAATTCAATACATCAGCAAGTGCTGAATCATTTCCGAACCATTATTTTAATAACTATTATTCCGGAACAGTTATAGTACTAACGAAAATACTTCAGAGGAGGAGTCAGTGGGTTCAACTGAGAGGCCAAAGTTCATGCCACTCAGGATAGTCGTGCTACTAACTGAAATAGAGAACATACTCAGGAGCAAAGAAAGGAGAAAGACCACCACTCACAGTTTTAAATGCTCACAGACCAGCACAGATACACATGGCACCTGGCAGGAGGTTAAAAAGCAACTATTTGGCCAAAGCCATGCAGAAGAAAGGATGTCTGTAGCATGGACGAGGATGCATGATGGCAGCACCCTGATTCCTTGGCTCCCTGAAAGTCAGGGTGCATTTCCAGAGCTTCATTCTTATCACAGACAGCCTCCCACAAGTCACACACTAACAGTTACAATGACTCCATGTCTCCCATTCCTTTTGAAGATTCTTTATTTTGGCATTCTACACTACTGAACAGTCAAGATGATAAGAAAAAGACCCATTATTTCTTGTGCTTACAATCTGCCAGTTTAGGCAGGGCACAGAGGCTCATGCCTATAACCCCAGCAGTTTGGGAGGTCGAGGCACGGGGATTGCTTGAGCCCAGAAGTTTGAAACCAGCCTGGGCAACACAGCAAGACCTCATCTCTACAAAAAAATCACAAAAAAAAAAAAAAAAAATTACCAGATGTCATGGCACATACCTGTAATCCCACCACTTTGGGAGGCTGATGTGAGAGGATGGCTTGGAGACCAGCCTAAGCAACATAGAGAGACCCTATCTCTACAAAAAATATACATTAAAAAATTAGCCCAGTGGCTCAGCCTGTAATCCCGCGCCTTGGGAGGCTGAGGTGAGTGGATTGCCTGAGCCCGCGGGTTCGAGACCCACCTGGGCAGGCGAAACCTCATCTCTACAATAAATCAAAAAAATTAGCCGGGCATGGTAGCACACGCGTGTAGTTCCGGCTACTCGGAAGGCTGAGGCGGAAGGATCGCCGGAGCCCAGCAGGTCGAGGCTGCGGTGGCCAGAAGTGGCCACTACACTCCAGTCTGGGCGACGGAGTGAGACGCCAACTCAAAAAAAAAAAAAAATTAGCCAGGTGTGGTGGCACATGCCTATAGTCCCAGCTACTCAGGAAACTGAGTCAGGGGGATCGCTTGAGCCCAAGCAGTCAAGGTTGCAGTGATCCATAATTGTGCCACTATACTACAGCTTGGGTGACAGATCAAGACACTGTCTCAAAAAAAAAAAAAAAAAAAAAAACACAAGACAGGGCGGGTGCAGTGGCTCAAGCATGTAATCCCAGCACTTTGGGAGATGGAAGAGAGAGGGCTGCCTGAGCCCGGGGTTCAAGACTAGCCTGGGCAACTTGGCAAGACCCTGTCTCTATAATAAAAATGAAAAAACTAGCTGGGCATGGTAGCGCATGCCTGTAGTTCCAGCTACTTGGAAGGCTGAGACAGAAGGATCGCCTGAGTCCAGCAGGTGGACGCTGGGGTGGCCATTAGCATGCTACTATACTCCAGCCTGGGCAACAGAGCAAGATTCCTACTAAAAAAAAAAAGACAAAAGCATGTTTTTGTGGTAATATACACAACTGAGAGGGCGGAAGGTAAAATGGAAAGACCACAGATACACTTACGTGAGCTGACCAGACAAAAACAATTTTTGAAATCTTTTTTTTTTTTTTTTGAGTTGGAGTCTCACTCTGTCACCCAGACTGGAGTGCAGTGGCCGCTCCTGGCCACTGAGGCCTCAACTTGCTGGGCTCCAGCAATCCTTCCACCTCAGCCTTCCAAGCAGCTGGAATTACAGGCGCACACTACCACGCTCACCTAATTTTTGATTTATTGTAGAGATGAGGTCTCACCAAGTTGCCCAGGCGGGTCTCGAACCCGCAGGCTCAGGCAATCCACTCACCTCAGCCTCCCAAAGTGCTGGGATTACAGGCTGAGTCACGGAGCCCGGCCCTTGAAATTTTATCACAGTTCTCTAAAAAGGTGGATATTTGACAATATCACTCTTAACTATCATAAACTTTATATTTAAAATTTAATAAATTAGCATAATGCTTTATACAATTCAACTGATACTCTTTAAGCTAATGTTATTTCCTGTAATACTATATTTATAGATTTCTTTATAAAATATTCAGAAAAGATTCTTGTGAGTGATTGCCCTAAATACTTGAAGGGCTGTCCCTGAATTGCAGTGTCTCAATTTCTATAAACCAAGTCTTGTCTAAATTCAAGTATGAAAATATACATGTGTTGGGTCCTCCTAGGTGAAAAACTGTGTCTGTTAAGAAAATCAAGAAGAACTTAGAGCCTAGCTGCAAGATGAAGCAGTGCCTCCACGGTAAAGCCGCCTCAATGATCAACAAGAGAATTACCCACATGAAACACTACTTTTAACACTCAGAAACCAAAGCTTTTAATCCTAAAATTTACAGAAAGGTCGCACCAAGAACAACAGTAAAATATCACTAACAAATGATCACTCCTTATTTTTAAATTACACTTTCATAGTCACATACTACCCAGCTGATGAAACTAAGCTAAAATTATTCCTCAAGATAACCAATTATAAGACAGAAAACTCACTTGATGTACACTTCATGCACAAACAAAAGCCTCGAGTCTTTGGTCTTAGCCAGCATGCAAAAGCGTGCCACAGGGCAGTTCTGTGAGGACACCTCACGTGCTCCAAGCTGCACAGACAGGCGCCAGTTGTGCCCTGACTCGCAGGGCAGGTGGGCTTCCCACACCACATCCTGTGGAGCGCTACTTCTGCTCTCTGAGGCCTCCCACCCAATTACTGACCAGGCCCAGGCCTGCCCGGGTAGGAGCTTCTGAGAGTACCTAGAGCAGTGCTGTGCGGACTTCATCCTGCTTATCCTGGGTTCAGCCTCCCTTGTTCAAAGTCACACTGCAAATGAGAACAGTCCATAACGTTGTAAGGAACGAACAAGCTTAGAAGCTTTTAAATCCCATACAAATCACTATTTTTAAGGAGGTTGGATGGTGAGGGCAACAACAAAAATGCTGCAGAAGATATATACTGTAGCAAGTAAAATAGCCAAGACCAAGACTGCTCTTAAAACTTAAAGGGAATGAAAGAATATTGGTGAATGTTATGCATGCAAGTTTGGTTATCAAAAGCCTTCAACCTCCACTCCCACTTTTAAAATGGAATTTATTTATTCAAATACTTAATTGAGTGCCTCTTATGTGTCAGGAATAATTCTGGGTACAACGGATATCGTGAGGGAAACTCCCGAAGTCCTTGCGGTCTTTGTATCCTAGTGGAGTCATAACAAACATACCTTGATTAATATGGCTGCTTTCTGGCTATTTGTCAAGAACTTCACTGGCTGTGTGAAAAAGAAAAGCAAAACAGCCCAAAATGAAGAGTATACTGAACTCCCAGCTGCTAACAAAATTTTATTTTCCATTGGGATTAAGACCAATAGAGCAAAAAACAATAATTTTTTAAAAACCAATAAAGCAACATAATTGCAGACAATAGAAAGTCTGTATACTGGTAAGAGATACACTTTCACTGTTCACCTGGTGTGCTTTTTGTGACCGAAACTTTATCCATGAAAATCAGAGCCAGCTACTGAGAGGGAAAACAAAAGCCACACGTTTTTCTCACACATTCAAGGGGGAGAAAACATTTTCTGAGGTGAACAGGCTTAACAAGCTACACCCATGGTCGCACCTCTGAAAACCACTCGGCTCACGTTCCTCAAGCCAAATACGTTTCCAACATCATCAAGCTGCAACCCAGTGAGAACAAAAGCTCTCAAGAGGAACAACATGGGCTTACAAAAGCACAACTCTACCTCATCTCAGCGGCCCAAGTGTTCACTCTGAGGAGAAAAAAGAAGAGGGGGAGGGGGAATTACAATGCTCGAGGAAGGAAGCTGCTGGGTCACTCAAAGTTTATCAAGCAGTAGCTGGCATGGAAAAGGTCCGCCGGTGCCCATGGCTGGGCAGTGGAGGGGCTACTATACCTCCCCTGGCCTCTGAGGTCCTGGCACAATGTTTCACAATGCTTATAATAGCAAAAGATAATGTTTAATATACTGTTGGGAATTTTACTGGCCACAATGAGCTAAAACAATATTATGGACATAAGTCATCTCTGAAAATGATTACTCTTTGATAGTCATGCAAGAACATGAAGTGTGAAAAAAGGTACTAGACATTCTCAGTCCCTACAAAAACTAGAAATGGCAAAGGTAGTCCTGGAAACCCTGTTCTTAGGAAGACACTTGGTCTAAGTTGTAAATTCAAACAAAACATTGTTTTCCCTGGTGCAACTTTAAACACCTAAAGTTATCCTGAGCTTGATTTATGAAGTCGTATAGGTGTTTCTTACATGACAATAAGCACGCTGACTAAATATAATCAAGTCACTAAAAGGACAGACACTCTGAAATGTAATTATAACTAGCAGAACATTTTGTGTTTCTGAAATACGGGGGAGGGGTACGCCAAAAAATGTATACACATTTTAAGAGATGTTATCTATGTATTAGTTTTTGAAATTGAATTAAATTACAGCAGCAATGTGTAGTATGATGTTTAATCAACCTTGCTTATGCCATTTTCTTTGTTCTGCCCGTCGCATGGTGACACTAGCATTCATTTGACTAACGCCATCTTTTGAGTGAATGTCATATTTAAAACGCGTATACATTTTTTTGGCACTCCTGTAATATGATACAAAAATTCTCACTATGGAGAGGTTAGGAAAGTATTAATTCAGCAGGCTAGGTCGCTCCAACCATGAAGGCCTGTTCTTATGCCTGGCCCTTGACCAGCCACTTGGGAATTAAGCTCTTGGAATATTCTGATTAAAATGTTTTGCATGCTTGGAGCCTTGACCACACTTTACTACTTTGTCTACACAGTCTATACAAACAATGCAATTTATGTTGAAGCTACTTTCCTTCTGAGGACTGGAGTTTCAGGAGCTGTGGTCAATCACAGGCACTGTGTTCCCTACACAACTGAACCCAAAGAAAAACCCTGAACTGTTAGGACCAAGTGAGCTTTCCTGAGAGCCAACACTTTACATGTATTGTAGTAATTCATTGTCAAGGAACTAAGTGTATCCTGTATGACCTCCCCAGAGAGGATCTTAGAAGTTTGTGCCTGGTCTCCTCAGTCTGTTCCTGGTACACCTTTTCCATTTGCTTCCTTTGCTATAACAAACCATAGTCATGAATGTATCTTCTGAATCTTCTAGCAAATCACTGAACTTGGTGATGATCTTGGGAACACCAGACAAGTAAAGTTTATGGGATTTTATTAATTTTTAACACATTTCCTATCATTTCAATAGAGTGAGATGTAATACCAGTCTATATAATCCTGATAAGCAGGTATGAATGAATACACACACACACAAAAAAAACTTACATTCAGGACTTAGAAAAAAAAATCAGTTTCCATTTGAGGAAGTCATTTAAGGTTAAATGAATATGGCTAGGAAGCAAATCACCATTCAAAACAGGGGTATGCAAATTTTGTTATAAAGGATTGTACTGTAAATGTTGTGGGCCATATGGTGTCTGTCACTAATACCCAACTCTGCCACTATAATGTGAGAGCAGTCATAGAAAACACATAAACTAATGAGTGTGGCTGGGTTCCAATAAACTTTATTTGCAAAGCTAGGTGGTAGGTCAGATTTGGCCTATAAGTTATAGCTTGCTAACCCTGATCCAGAACAATTGGGCTTTCATAAAAATGATTTTTCTTGATTTCTTTTCTAGGTTTAAAAAATTTTTTTTTTTAGCCAGGCATGGTAGCGTGCACCTGTAGTTCTGGCTACTTGGAAAGCTGGGGCAGAAGCACTGCCGGAGTCCAGCGGGTCAACACTGGAGTGGCCATGAGCGTGCCACTGCACTCCAGCCTGGGCAATGGAGTGAGACTAACTCAAAAAAAAAATTTTTTTTAAGGCAAAGGAAAAACCAAAGATTTTTTTTCCTCATCACTTAATATACCTTAACATGCTATAATAAAATTCAAATCACCTATATTAGAAATATCAATGAATTTTAAAATTCAGCTTACTATGTATTGGCACCCACTTGGCACAACACCAAACGTGGTGAGAAAACCTCAGTGTGAGACTCTGCCACTGGCACTGGGATATTTCAGACTGGTTGAGCTTCCCCTAATTGGTTTTCTAGTGCTTCATAACAAGTTACCACAAACTCAGGGGCAGAAAACAACACCCACTTGTGAGCTCACAGTTGTTTTCAAACTTTATCTGCAAACAGAAGGCCAGGTATGGCATTAACGAGCTCTCTACCCAGGGCCTCCCAAGGTCAAATCAAGGCCCTAGCTAGACTGCTTTGTCATCTAGAGCACAGGATTATCTTCCACGTGGTTGTGGCAGGATTCAGTGCCTTGCAGACCAGGGTCCCTGCTTCACTGCTAGCAGTAAGCAGGGCTGCTCTTAGCTCCTACGGTTGCTCACATTACTTGCCATATGGTCTCCTCCATCTTAAAAGCCAGCCAGCAATAAATAAACTTTTTAGTCTCCAATCCACCATATAGTTCCTGCAACTGGTTCTTAAAATAAAAAAGCTCAAAACATTTAATTTACCCAATAACTGGATTCATGTGTTGCTCAAAGAAGGCCTCAAAGTATGTCTAACATAATCAAAGCTCCTAAAAAGGCTTAGTGAAAGAAAATTTTGAAATGATTGTTTTCCCTTGGAAGAAAAAAAACTCTGTCTTAAGGTCATGTAAGATGATAGATTTCCTGGGACTGATACAAGCTTTCTGGGAACATCAACATAAATCTTAAGCATTGAGGGAATGCAGAACTTTGAATTAAGTCAAATTAAAAAAGCTTTTCTGTTGTGTTCCATTCTTATAAACACTTGTAAGAGTCTCAAATCTATTCAAATTCCTTTCTTCATTATCCACAACTTAATTATTTAATGACAATTATCTTAAAAGACACTAAACAAAACAAGAAGTTTCTAATAGTTTAGGAATAAGGAACAATTAGACCTATTTCTTTGAAGGCCCTACTTTAGAAAACAATTTGTTATTTTTGTTTTCCTAGTAGATATTAACTCTTTCTCTATCTTACCAAAAATAAAAAAAAATAATAATAAATACAACTTCAAACTAAACAAAGCAAAACAAGAAAATCACATGACTTGAAAACTGCCTGCCAATCTTGGTTACAAATCTATGTGGCCTCACTTGTCATAATTAAATGTTGTCTGTTTTTAAATGGCATTTCTTGAAACAGAAGACTGATTAAATTAGGTATAACTGAAAGCCAAGTTGTCCAGAAAAAATTAGAAGATTAAAACTCAGTTAAAAATGAAGGAGGGCAGCATCTAAAACTAAATCATCACCAAACAAAAGCTTCCCTGGGTGGAGACAAACAGGAAAATATTCTCTTTTTCTTGACAGACATAAAAAAAGAAGGAAAACAAAGGCCAATCTAGACAGATATTTAGACTTCAAAACTGCATATGTAAGGCACAACAATTAAGTCCAAACAATTTGGAAATATATCCCAAATTGAGACAATTTATATTTTTATTGCTATTTCTAGGTAATAAAGTTCTGTTGTTTTTGACTAGATACAGTCTTTATTTCAAAAGTTTAAATGAACAGCTAAGAATATACTTAAAGCAAACAAGGTTTTAATGGAACTGATTTGTATTATGCTATTTTAACTTCTAGAAAAATGTCAGGTTTATCTATTTTATATTCTTCTAAAATCCCTTTTCATTGACTTTTACCACATCTGTTCCTAATATCATTTTTTAAATTTCCCAGATGGACTAGAGAAAAAAGATGGCTTGGTATAAACCATCACCTATCTAGAATGAGTAAAGCAAATTAACCTAAAAGAGCATATACCAATTGGTCAAGAACGTCATTAAAAGAACAAAACAATAACACACGATTATAAGGGTTGACAACAGCACTCCAAAAAGTAAATCTCAGGGGTAAGCACTTACCACGATTTATTTCTGATAGGCCTATACCCCTGGATATTTCTTCCCCCTCCCCCCCCTTTAGAAAGCAGGATTTATTGAGAGGACAGAAAAGCTTCCACAGTGGGAGGGGACCTGAGGGGGTTGCCCCTGATATTTCTTAATAACTAAAGATCATTATCTTTCACATTTGATTTGTCTTTTTAATTTGGGATTTTAAAAAATAGATTTTAAGCCAGAATACAATTCAACACAATCAAATATTAATGTGAGTTTTACAGAAGTTTTAAACATTAGTGATTTGGGCCTGCCACTAAAAGCCCCTTGACTAGCAAATCAATGAAAACAGTGGACTCTGAATCTACTGAAAAACCACTGAATCGGTACGGCAAGAGCACATACTCCATGTCCACATAATAAAAAGCACTGGCTTTTTTCCTTAAAAAGAAAATGTTCCACCGAGACTTACTGCCACAAGTTAAACCCTGAAATTGCAAATGCTCTGAATGCATATTTCCCTCAAACTGCCAAATGGCAGGCTAATTACTAATAAATACATACCAATCATATGCCCAGTTTTCTCCACACCATAGGTGAAACTTTGCTGGGGATCAGAAATGTTTAATGTTCCCTAAGTAAGTAAGTAATTATACAATGATAGACTCTACTGCTTTTGAAACACAAATTAGCAACTTGAGAAATTAGTCTATGGAATTTTTATTAAATGTGGTTTTCTTTTAAAAACTAAGCTTTTCAATTAAAAGAAGTCAAAATCATCCTTTTTAAAAGTAGCTGCACTATTTGAAATATTACTTCTCTGATGAACCTGGATTTTTAATCATTTTAGAACGTCATTTCAGGCATACATTTCACAGCAGTGAGCTGAATACTTTCATATTTACCTCCACTTTCCCAAAGCAACTAAGGAATAAGATCTTGAAGACTCTAATTCTAATCCTAGCCCCCTTGCCTTTCTCTTCCTTTTCATTTTCTTCATGACCTTTTAATTTCCTTCATGACTAGCTTAACCCGTTAATAATTTTAGGCATCGTGTTCTACCAGTGGTGTAACCTTAACAAGTTTTTTAACTTCTCTGAGCCTCACTGTTTCCAACTAGAAAAAAAAAATACCTGTTCCACTAAGTCATCGTGAGGATTAACTGAAAGAATATGAAAAGCACTGTAAGGTTCTGAAAGACAGAGACCGTCTTATTTGTCTCACGTAACCCGAATGCCAGCACTGGCTATGCAAACAGTAAGTCTTGCCATCATTACTCCCGCATCCAACACGAATAACATGCTTACTGTAAGCCAGGCACTGGTCCAGGCTAGGGACAAAAGACAAATAAGACAGTTTTCTCGACTTCAAGAAACTTGCAACACAGAAAAAGGAACAAAAAAGCAAGCACAGCAGCAACATAAAGGGTCATCGGTGCTACAAGAGATGGGGGGCATGAGCACGAATTGCCGGGCACAGAGCTGGATGGGGAAGTCCTCTCAGAAGAGGAGACTTTAAGAGGAGTGGCAGTTTCACAGGCTGGGGAGAGGCTGGGAAGAAGAGAACGCTCGAGGCAAAGACAACAGGAGGAGCAGAGAAATGAGGAATGAACAACTCTCTAAACCACAGCTAGAGAGCTGTGATGTGGCCAGCATGGCAGAGACAGGGGACAAACAACATGAGCAGTTAGGCTGTGAGGTGATTGATGCATCCCAGAAAGCTCTAAGGAGATGATCTGTCTTAACTGGTAGAACTTGGCCGTCTTTTTATGAATTCTCCTCATTATTTTCTGAAGCAATTTACTGTGAGACTTTATTTTCGTGATCTCTTTTGATCCTTACTACAGCCGCCCTATTGACACAGGAAGTATGCCCCTTTCACAGAGAAGGAAATTATCATGGACTGAATATTTGTGTCCCCGTGAAATCCACAGGTTGAAATACAATCCCCAATATGACGATATTTCGAGGTGGAGTCTTTGGGAGGCAATCGTGTAATAGGGGTGGAACTCCCATGAATGAGATTCGTGCCCTTATCAGAAGAGTTCAGAGAACTAGCTCGTTCTCTTTCCCCCGTGTGAGGACAGGAGCAAGCAGCAGCCTGTGACTCAGAAAAGGGCCCTCGCCAGAACAGACCATGCCGGCATCCTGATGTCTGACTTCTAGCTTCTAGGACTGAGAAAGTCCTGCTGTTCAGAAGCCACTCGGCCTACGGTACTTCGCGACAGCAGCCTGAACTAAGAAAGAAGCTGACACTCAAAGAGGTTAAATAATTGGCTCCAGACACAGAGTCAGCGATCAGCAGGCTCCAACAGGGCCAAGTGAGTCCATGTCGTCTATGCTCACAACTCCTGTGATCCACATCAGTGTTCTCCATTTGTTTCAGACTTCTTTGGACCACAACACACAGTTCATCGGGCAAGACAGACAACGTGTGATTGAAACAACAGTTTCATGAAGCAGCACCTACACTTTATTGGCTTTCATTCTCTTCCCTTTAAAAAAAAAAAAAATCTCTGCTTGCAGTGTCCAAGGAGGAGCAAGTGATCTGCAGCAAGTGATCTGCAGTGTGCATTTAGGATGAGGTCGGAGAATCTGCTTTTTGATTTCTTTTTTTTTTTTGAGTCGGAGTCTCACTCCGTCACCCAGACTGGAGTGCAGCGGCTGCTCCCGGCCACTGCAGCCTCGACCTGCTGAGCTCCGGCGATCCTTCCGCCTCAGCCTTCCAAGGAGCCGGAACTGCAGGCGCGCGCTACCACGCCCGGCTATGCCTTTGAATTTTATCTAGTGTTAGCCCTTAGTGACCGGCATCATTGAGAACAGAGGCAGAAGCAGGCCTGCCAGCAAGAGGGCATGGGAGAGGAGAAAACAGGGTAGGCAGACCTAGACAACTATTCAGAGGGCTTTGCTTTAAACAAGACCAGTGGAATGAGGAGGAGCTGCAGGGGAAGTATGGTCACCAACAGTTGGGCTTTTTGTTCTTTTATTTAATATTCATATTCGGTGATCAGTTAATAGATCTTTTTTATTTTTTTGAAAGCAGGGTTTCCTGAGAGGACCAAAAAGCACCCACAGTGGGAGGGACCCAAAGGGGTCGCCATATCTTTTCTTAACACAGAAAAAGAGCTCTCCCTATCTTTTATAAGCATAAACAAAGAGCGCGCGCCTACAGTTCCGCTGCACTCCAAAGAGCAAACCGTTTGGCATTCAAGGCCCTCATGATCTTAATTCTCTGACCTCATTTCCTGCTGCACTTTCACAAGGAAGCCTAACTCTCCTGTACCAATTCCTGAAGTTTCCTCCAGAAGGTTTTTGTTTTCATGTTTTTTACCTATGATTTCTTTTATCTAGAATGCCTTTCCTCTTTCATGCCCACATGGCAAACTCCTACTCAGTGTCAAGGACTTCACGTAAACGTCCTTCATCTGTGAAGCCTTTCTCCCACTTTAGCATTTATTGTGAGTACAATTTATAGCATCCACCAAGGTTCTGCCATTAGTATTTCCCGGTAAATGCTCTAGCATCATCTACCATGGGGTCTTTCATAACCCACACAGAGCTGGTCACCACCACATATTATACCACTTCTGTTCTTTAATTTCTGTGAACCCAACTATTTGCACATATGTCTGTCCCTCCTTTAAGACTGTGAGCTCCTTGAAAACCTGACTTGGCTTTTATATGCCAGAGGCCAAGAATACGAACTGGAATAGAGAAATTTACTATGTGAAAGAATATAAAATAAATAAATCTTGACAACATCACTTGCTGAATATTTCTGTATATCTGACTCCTAAATAACAATAGCAGAAAAAAACTTTTTTTCCACAATATACCTTTCCCTTATGTGTTGTGTTCTATTTGAATAGCAACAAAGGGGAAATCAACTTTGTACCACTTCTGCAGTTGATAGAGAAGGAAACTAAAGAGGTTCCTTCTGCCTTGTGAGGACAGCAGACATATTTCTTTCTACATTAGATGTCACACACAAGAAAAGGTCCTCCAGAGACGACGACCAAATTTATAGACATTATTCATTCCATAGGTTAATCACTCCTGACCCATCTTTTCAGGAGATAAATCATGAAATCAGATCCTGAACAGAAAAGATGAGAGTAACAGTCCACAAGAGACTTGCAGTGTAGAAAATGAGAAAACGGAAGATGAAAAGAAAGAAAGCAAAGAAAAAGAAAGAAAAAAAGAAATTATCTTCTTTTTGTTAAAGAAAAAGGTTCTCCTACAGTGGAGGTGAAGATCCCTTAAAACATAAATACAAACAGACAAACCAAGAATGTCACTGTTGAAAAATCAATGAATTTGGCCTGGCGTGGTAGCTCAAGCCTGTAATCCCAGCACTTTGGGAAGCCGAGGTAAGGAGACTGCCTGAGCCCACAGGTTTGAGAACTGCCAGGGCAACTTGGCGAGACCTCATCTCTACAATAAATCAAAAAATTAGCCAGGCGTGGAAGCACACACGTCTGTAGTTCCGGCTACTTGGAAGGCTGAGGCGGAAGGATCGCCGGAGCCCAGGAGATAGACGCTGGGGTGGCCATGAGCATGCCACTGCACTCCAGCCTGGATGACAGAGTGAAACTCCAACTCAAAAGAAAAAAAAAAAACAGAAAAGTAATGAACTTAATACAACCATAGGGGAAATGGCACTGGGCCACAAGATCCATTTTATATTGAGGTGCAAATATTTTCTTACTAAATATATTGTGTTCCTCAGATGATTAGACTTCAATACATTTCCAGAAAAGAAGTCCTTTCTACAAAGTGTCCTCTTCATAACTGCCATTCAGAACATCAACTGCCTATCATGACAATGCAACCAAGAAATGCGAGGCTTAAGTTGAGGACAGTCAACTTGTGATTTCCTGCTAGACTTTCTCAATTCACATGATGATGAAATGGCTAGTGTTGCAATACACTTATGGCTTTAGGTAAAAACACAGGCACCCAAGACAGAAGTGGCCAAAGAGAGCAGCACCCAGCAGGAAGTTGTTCCTACAAAGGAAACTGCAGTTTCTAAGATGAAGAGGAAGTCAAGAGGGAGAATTAAATGTCTTAAGGACTTGAGAAAATACTGAAGAAACTATTTGTAGTCTCAAATACAGTTAAAATGCTAGGCAGTTCAGGCGATTATTAATTAAAAATTCAAATCTTTAACAACGCAATTTGGGGTAAAACTAATTCAAAAGTCAAATCATGTCTGTGCAACCTTTCTTCTGTCACAAGCTGCCTCTCTCCTTACTCCTTGAAGTAACCTTTTCTTGAAAAAGTAACCTGTTCTTCCCTCCTCCTGCAACTGTGAGAATAGTGGTCACATTTCTCTTCATTTTATGATGTCCTGCAATGTCCTCTTCATATACAAACCCACCTCCTCAATAAGCTTCCAGTAACTATATAATAAACGGCTAGCTTCTCCTAAACTTTGTTCATTTTCATGTACCTAGGAAAGGTATCCTAGTCACTGAGAACATACTATCAGTCATTTCTTTGGCAATACAGCTATCTTCTTTAATTTACTACAACTTTCATAATAAAGTCTAAGAAAGCTGTGGTAGAAGCTGCTTCTAGCCGTTTCATCTGTAGACACTTGAACCTCATGGGAACTTTGTAACCCACCTATACTTATTTCTCTTTTCTTTTTTTTTTTTTTTTTATTATTCAATATTTTTTATTGTGATATTGTGGGGTACAGTTAAGGGTTAGGTACACAAATATGTCTCGTTCAGGCACCCTTGTTGATAAGAAGTGTCCCCCCATCCCCAGACAGGTATTTATTACCATTAATCCCT
>CAUYQG010219004.1:0-20441 GCA_963574415.1 Tarsius wallacei | reverse complement strand
TAAAATCATCGCAGCTCCATCAAAAGTGGACTGGATAAAGAAATGCGGTACATATACACGATGGAATATTACACAGCCATAAAGAAAAACAAAATTATGCGCTTTGCAGCAACTTGGATGAGTTTAGAGTCTATATAAAATACTCAGTGATTTATCACAGAAACAAAGATCTGAGTACTACATGTACTCACTCATAAGTGGACCCTGAACATTTTTTAAAACCCTCGACTACCGGAATGGACGGGTGGGGGACCGGGCCGGGGGGGGGGGGGCGGTACATAACATCAATAAAGGTACCCAAACTTTACCAACACGATGACCACTTACGTACCTAACCCTGAATTGTACCCCACATCTTTAAAATAAAAATAATAATTTAAAAAAATTATTGCAGCTTACCGACCGCCAGTCACTGACTGACCCTGTGCTTCATAAGCTGTAACTCCAACTTTGATTGAACAAGAGACTGATTTGAGTAACTTTCTCCTGATAAGATACCACTGATAATGGACTGGTTCTAGTCAGTTTACAGAGGCTTAGTCCTGAGTGTCTTTATGTTTTCTGCTTCAACTTTTGACATATAGGGTCTAATCGTCATGAATTTAAATGTCTCCCCCTCAAAATGAACAGGTGATGTTACATCATGTAACATGTATGTTTGCTTACTAATGCATGCATGCACTCCCATTGTGAATTCTTACAGCTCCTCATATATATAACCTGTTAAAGATGTAATACTTAGCCAATTCATTTGGCATAAGTTCCTGTTTCACTCTTCCCTCCCTCAAAGTGCCTGCTTTTGGTCTCTGCCAGAGACTACACTTCCCAGCCTGTTGGGATGGCCAGCATGCAGGCTGCAAACCTTTATAAGAAATAAAGCTCTCCTCTCCAAATGTATGAACCTTGATTCTTCAGTTGACAGTTCTAGTGTTCTGGGAGGGCTTCATGGGGCAGGAGCATTTGAACTGAGAACAAAAAGATGGGTGACAGGAAACCAGTCATGCAAAGATGAGGACCAAGAAGGCTTGAAGCAGCGCTGGCATTTTTTCCACTACTGGTATTTAGTGTATTTTATTCATCCTCAATCTTCCTCCTCCCCACTTGCCAGCAGAATTAACTGACACCTCCACCTCACTTCACTTTGCTGGTTCCTGTGCCGTAGCACATTTCAAAGTTTTTCATTTAGGAACCTTCCTCTGCACCTCTGCACCAAATCCCTTACATGCATCACCTTGTTTAAAATTCCAAGGTGATATTTTGTAAACTATGGGTCAAAATCCATGAGAGGATTGTAAAATTCATGTAGTGAGTCATGACTATTATTTGCTAAAAATGAATTAAACTAAAATTTTAAAAAGCTTCATTGGAAGTGAGGCTAAGTATTGTTTCATGACCTTTTGTTTCAGTTGTGTGTGTGTGTGTGTGTGGGTGTGTGTGAGTGAGTCAGCCTGCCTAAACCTGGATTATGGTATTTTTTGTTTGTTTGAGTAGGACTCTCACACCATCACCTAGGCTGGAGTGAGGTGGCATGCTCACAGCCACTGCAGCCTCAACCTGCTGCGCTCAGGCAATCCTTCTACCTCAGCCTTCCAAGTAGCTGGAACTACAGGCATGCACTACCACACCCTGCTAATTTTTTTATTTATTGTAGAGATGAGATCTCACCAAGTTGCCCAGGCTGGTCTTGAATCCATGGCTCAGGCATTCTTCTCATCTTGGCCTCCCAAAGTGCTGGGATTGTAGGCGCCTGGCCGCATTATGCTCTTACAACAACATAAAGCATATACCTGAGAGTTTCAGAACAAAAGTTTGAAAACCATCAAGACCCATTTTACAAAGGAAAAAAGTAAAAATGAGTTTGCTTGGATCTTGCAATTATTGTCATGGTCTTATAAGCCCTAAGTCAAATTACCCCTTTTGACTTCTTGCTCAGTGTTCCATTTCTCTGTCTTCAAGTCTAATTCATCACATTTCCCTTTGGCACGCAGCAGTGCTCAGAGAATGACTATTGAACATCTGTTAGATGACAGGCTCTCCTGGGCTAGATCCTGGGGAGGTGAGGAGTGAGACAGACTGATGAATAGGACGTTGCAAAGTGTGATAAGTGGGAGCTTTGCTAACTCGGCTTCAAAAGAGACAGTTCTGTTCACTGCCAGGGCTTTTGTTTGCCTGACGGGGGCGTGCAAGCTTCTAGCAAGAACTTGGGACAATGGAGGGAAGAGTGAGGGTTACCTGCTGGTGTCTGGCCTCTCCATTCTTCATGTTCCACTATGTTAAAACACATGTTGAACATGCCTTTGAAAGGTGCACATTACTAGGCTGTCATTGACATCTACATGTATGAATCATGGGGAATTAGGGGACAGAAAGGGAGGAAGAGAGGAAAATGGGGACTTGCAGTCAGGTTAAGGAACTTGGAAGCTGAGGCTTAATGGGGGGCACCAAAGGGAACAGATTTCAGAACATCATGCTATTGGGACTTGGCAAGAAGATAGTAACAAGTATTAAGAAATACAATACTTCGTTTCCAGGAACTTGAACCTGAGCTGGGGATGCAAAGATCTTTAAGACTCATTCCCACTGTCTATAAAGGTGGAGTTTAGTGTAAAAACAAAAGAAGACAAAACACTAAAGACTCTTTCTTTCTGAACTGTAGTCTCACTCTGTCGCCCAGGCTGTAGTGCAGTGGCATGCTCATGGCCACTGCAACCTCGACCTGCTGTGCTCAGGCAATCCTTCCTCCTCAGTCTTCCAAGTAGCTCGAACCACAGGCTCGCACCACCACACCCAAATAATTTTTTGATTTACTGTAGAAATGAGGTCTCGCCAAGTTGCCCAGGCTGGTCTCAAACCCCTAGACTCAGGCAATCCTCTCACCTCTGCCTCCCAAGGTGTTGGATTACAAGCGTAAGCCATGTACCTGGCTAACACTAAAGCATCAGGGATAAGAAGAATATCAGCTTCTAAGAGGGATAGCCAATCAAATAGCTCAAGTTTCTTATCTTTAGTGAGAGGGCCTGTTGTTTACAGTTCAAGAGCATTACATCTCCTTTCAACCTCAGAACAACGGTTTTATGAACCAAGGGGTGTTATCAACCCATTTTAGAGATGTGTTTAGAGATAAGTAGGTGAGTTGATCAGCCCCAAGTCCTGTAGCTGGAGTTACAGTCTCCTTCTCTCTCCCTCTCTCTTGCCACATGGTACATCAGGTCAGTTATCAAAATCTATTGGCTCTACCTTCAGCATATATTACAAATTTAATCTCTTCTCATCACCTCCATGACTATCTGGTCAATGCCACCATAGGGTTGACTACCAAAATGGCCTCAAACTGGGCTCCAGTTTCCACTCTGTCCTCAACTGCGATCTGTTAAACACAAACAGATAACATTCCTCTTCTGCTCAGAACTTTCCAATGGCTCCCAGAGTGACTGCAACAATGATCTTCATACCATTTCTCTTGATGTACTTTCTAAAATAATTTTGACAAACTATCTGCTACCTCACATGTTTGCAAAATGACATCTGAAATTTTCATCATGGGTTTGAATGCTTGTAAAAGATGTAATTTCTGGTGTATTGTAGATGCTGACATTTGGAAATAAAGCAGCTACATCATTCTTTTTAATGTATTCAATGGAATAGAAATGCCATGGCAGTATGATATTCATCACCACCTCTTTAAAAATACATAAATATCTCTTATGAACATAGACACAAAAATCCTTTAAAAAATTAGCAAATCAAACACAGCAACATATCCAAAGGATATACGCTATGATGAAGTGTGATTTATCCCCAGAATGCAACCTTGGTTTAGTATCAGAAAATGAGTTAATGTGATACATCATATCAATAGAAAAAAGGACAAAAACCACATGATTTGCTGAGGATGTCAAGAAATTGGAGCACTCATACATTGCTAATAGAAATTTTATTTATTTATTTATTTATTTATTTATTTTTTGAGTTGGAGTCCCACTCTGTTGCCCAGACTGGAGTGCAGTGGCCGCTCCCGGCCACCGCAGCCTCGACCTGCTGGGCTCCGGTGATCCTTCCGCCTCAGCCTTCCAAGTAGCTGGAACTACAGGTGTGCACTACCACGCCCAGCTAATTTTTTGATTTATTGTAGAGATGAGGTCTCGCCTCCCCAGGCGGGTCTCGAACCCGCGGGCTTAGGCAATCCACTCACCTCAGCCTCCCAAAGCGCGGGATTACAGGCTAAGCCACTGAGCCCAGCAGAAATTTCATTTATTTATTTAAGTCATAGTCTCACCCTATCGCCCAGCCTGGAGTACAGTGGCATGCTCAATGACTACCACAGCCTTGACCTACTGAACTCAAATGATTTTTCCTCCTCAGCCTTCCAAGTAGCTGGAACTACAGGTGCACACCATCAGACCTGGCTAATTTTTTCTTCTTTTCTTTTCTTTTTTTTTTTTTTAGTGTATTGTAGAAACGAGGTCTCATCAAGGTGCCCAGACTGGTCTCGAACCCCTGGGTTCAGACAATCCTCTTGCCTCTGCTTCCAAAGTGCTGGGATTACAAGCGTGAGCCACTGTGCCTGGCAGCTAGCAATAATTTTAAATGCTGCAATTACTTTGAAAAATAGTTTGGCAGTTCTTCAAAAAGGTAAACATACACTTACTATTTGAGCCAGCAATTCCACCCCTAGGTATATATCCAAGATAATTGAAAACGTCCACACAAAAACGTGTACACGAATGTGCATAGTAGCAATATTCATAATAGCCGAAGAGTGGAAACAACTCAAATGCCCAGCAGCTAATGAATGGATGAACAAGATGTAGTGTACATATACAATGAACTATTACTCAACAATAAAAACGAATGAAGTACTGATAAATGTTGCAAAATAGATAACATTGAAAACGTTATGTTAAGTGAAAGCAGCCAGAAACAAAAGATAACATATTATATGCTTCCATTCATGTGAAATATCCAGAATAAGTAACTCCACAGAGACAGAAAGTAGTAGAATAGTAGTTGCCAGGGGTTTGGGGAAAGAGAAATTGGAGAGTGACTGATAATGGGTACAGGGTTTATTTTGGGGGTGATGAAAATGTTGTGTAATTAGACGGGGATGATGAATGCTCAACTTTGTAGATATACTTAAAGCCACTGAATTATATAAAAGGGTTAATTGTGAGACATGTAAATTATACCTTAGTTTAAAAATATGAGGGTGTGGGGTAAATACATATGCCCTGCTCCCCCTCCCTGATGACTGCTCCCCTGACTGGAAAGATATCCCTGGCCAAGGCCATCTGCATCTGGTCAAGATGTTCTGGAGATATGCTCACCTGTGTACTCACAGCACGCAATAAGGGATAAACATCCTTGTTCCTGCTTCTCTGCACGTCATGCTATTGTTTGTGTCACACTCCTTCACTGCTGGGGGTACTAACTACTCTCAACATCTCCTGGGGCACGGAGAGCTTTGTACCACTGGCAGCCATCAGCTCCCTCCTGTAAGTAACAATAAACCCATGTCTTTACTAACCTGTCCTCTAAGTTATTTATTCTTAGAGGAATAGGTAAACATTACGCCAGCGCCCTGTCTGAGTTGGGCCTGTTGTGCTACAGAGGGAAATACCACGTGATCATCTGAATAGTTGCAGAAAAAGCATTTGACAAAATCCAACACTCTTTCATCATTCAACAAACTGGAAATAAAAGAGATATTCCTCAATGTGATAAAAGGCATCTACAAAATCCATAGTTAGCATCATACTTCATGGTGAAAGATTGAATGTGTTCCCCTAAGATCAGAAACAAGACAAGGATGTCTACTCTTACCACTCTTGTTCAACATTATACTGGAGATTCTAGCCAGGGCAAGTAGACGAGAAATCATATCAAAGGAATCTAGAAGAAAGAAAGAAAAAAGAAAGAAAGAAGAAAAAAATCTGCTCATAGGTGGTGTGATCCTGTATCTAAAATCCTAAGGAATCCACTAATAAACTATTAGAACTAAAACATGAATTCAGTAGGGTTGCAGGGTACAGATCAATATATGGAAATCGATTGCATTTCTCTACACTAGTGATGAATGATCCAAGAATGAAGTTAGGAAAACAATTCCTCTTATAATAGCATCAAAAAGAATAAAATAATTAATAATAAATTTAACAAAATAAAAGTAAAACTACAAAATATTGCTATTTTGTACTCCGAAAACTACAAAACATTATTGAATGAAATTAATGAGGACCTAAATAAATGGAAAGACATCCCTTGCTCATAAGTAAGAAATATTGTTAAATTGGTAATATTGTTAAAATGGCAATAGTTCCAAAATGACCTACAGAGTCAATGCAATCCCAAATAAAATAAAATCTCAGCAGGATTTCTTTCTTTCTTTTTTCTTTTTTTTCCAGAAATTGACAAATTAGAACCCAAAATCATTTGGAAACGCAAGGGACCTGAAATAGCCAAAACAATCTTGAAAAAGGAAAACACATTTGGAGGACTCATAATTTTCAGTTTTAAAACTTACTACAAACCTGTAGTAAACAAGACAGTGTGGCAATGCCCTATGATAGATGTATAGACCAATGGAACAGAATTGGGAGTTCAGAAAGAAACCTCATATTTGTGACACATTGATTTTTGACAAAGGTGCTGAGATAATTCACTGGGGAAAGTACAGTCTTCTCAAGAAATGATGCTGGACAATGAACACCCACATGCAAAAGAATAAAGTTGGACCCCTTCCTCACACCACACACAAAAACTAATTCCAAGTAGATAATGTGAGAGCTAAACTATACCTCATTTAGAAGAAAATTTAGAAGTAAATCTTGGTGACTTTGGGTTAGGCAAAGCCTTCTTAAATACAATACCAAAAGCATAAGCAGCAAAAGGAAAAATAGATAAAGTGGATTTCATCAAAATTAAAAAACTTTTGTGCTTCAAAGCATGCTATTGAGAAAGTGAAAAAACAATCCACAGAATCTGGGAAAATATTTGCAAATCATATATCTGATAAGGAACTTGTATCCAGTACTTATTTTTAAAAATTCTTACATATTAACAATAAAAAGATAGGTAACCCAATTAAAACATGGACCAAATATCTGAACAATCATTTCTTCAAAAAAGACAAACAAATGGTCAACAAGCACCTGCAGAGATGTTCAACATCACTAGCCACCAGGAAAATGCAAATCGAAACTATAACACAGTGAAATAGTACTTCACATCTTTAGGATAGTTATAATACTAATAAAATAACAATAATGGACAAATAATAATAAGTGTCGGCCAGGCTCAGTCTGTAATCCCAGCACTTCGGGGGGCTGAGGTGAGTGGATTGCCTGAGCCTGCGGTTTGAGACCAGCCCGGGCAACTTGACGAGACCTCATTTCTACAATAAATAAAAAATTACCTGGGCATGGTAGCACATGTCTGTAGTTCTGGCTATTTGAAAGGTTGACACAGAAGGATCGCTGGAGCCCAGCGGGTCAATGCTGGAGTGGCCATGAGCATGCCACTGCACTCCGGCCTGGGCTATAGAGTGAGACTCCAACTCAAAAAAATAATAATAATAACAAGTGTTGTGAAGGATATGTAGAAACTTGAACCCTTTTATATATTGCTTGAGGGAATTTAAAATGGTGTGGACACTTTGGAAAGCAGTTTGGCAGTTTCTTAAAATGTTAAACCTAAAATCACATGACACAACAATTCAACTCCTATCTACCTGAGAAAAACAAAACCATGTGTCCATACAAAGACTTACAAGTGGACATTCACAGCTTTATCTATATCTGTCTATCTATCTATCTATCTATCTACCTATCTATCTATCTATCTATCTATCTATTTAATTTTTGAGTTGGAGTCTCACTCTGTTGCCCAGGCTGGAGTGCAGTGGCACATTCACGGCCACTGCAGCCTTGACCTGTTGGGCTCAGGTGATCCTTCTGCCTCAGCCTTCCAAGTAGCCAGAACTACAGGCACACGCCACCACACCCAGCTAGTTTTGTGATTTATTGTAGAGATGAGGTCTTGCCAAGTTGGCTGAGCTGGTCTCGAACCCGTGGGCTCAGGCAATCCTCTCATTTCAGCCTCCCAAAGTGCTGGAATTATATGCATGAGCCACCATGCCTGGCCTAGCATTATTTATAATAGCAAAAAAATGGATACAAATGTCCGCTAACTGATGAACAGGTAAGTTAAGTATAGCAGTATATCTGTGCAAGGGAATATCACTCAGCAATAAAGAGGAAGTTTTGACACTTGCATGCTACAACATGATGACTTTGAGGACTGTGCTAAATAAAATAAACCTGGCACAAAAAGACAAATACTGGCCGGGTGCAGTGGCTCATGCCTGTAATTCCAGCACTTTGGGAGGCCGAGGTGGGAGAATCACTTGAGCCCAGGAGTTCGAGGCCAGCCTAGGCAACATAGTGAGCCCTCGTCTCCACAAAAAAGAAAAAAAAAATAGATGGGGGTGATGGCACATGCCTGTAGTTCCAGCTACTCGGGAAGCTGAGGCAGAAGGATCGTCTGAGCCCAGGAGGCCGAGGTTGCGGTGAGCCATGATCACGCCACTTCATTCCAGCCTGGGAGACAGAATGAGACCTTGACTCAAAAAACAAAAAGACAAATACTGTGTGAGTCCACTTATATGAGATTCCTAGAGGAGTCACATTCAAGAGACAGAACACAGAATGATGGTTGCTGGGGTGGGTGTGGGGAGTTATTGTTAATAGCTAGAGTGTCCATTCTGTAAGATAAAGAGTTCTGTGGAAGAGGGTGGTAACTGCACAGAACCTTGTGAATCCCTGCACTATACACTTAAAGATGGCTGAGATGGTAAACAAACTAAAATCCCATAACAACTTATCATCAATAGCTCTACTTAGTATGCTCTTGCTAGACGAGGTCCACTTCAGTATGGTGGAAACTTCCTGTCTTGCCCAAGGACTTCTTCCTTAGACTCTCTCACCTCTTCAGTTTTTGAAAGACACATGAAAAAGGGTTTACCAAGATTTATCAAATCAAAATGAACGTCACCTGTTCCTCCTTCACTTAGGACAACTTGCTTAACCCAATACGCTCAGAAACAATTGGGAAAATTGCAATATTGATCATTTAAATACATCTTTGTTAATACTTTTTGAAAGATAAAAATGCTTTAATCACATATCTTAAATATAGTCTTGGCCAAAGTTTGAAGGAGGCCACTTAGCTCATTTGATTTATGACACAAGACACCATTTATTTTAATAGGCAAAGCCAGTCCTTAGTGCCAAACCAATCTGTAAAATCAAACTTCATTTCTGTCAGCAACTTGACTTCATTTTTCAATACAAATCCCCATGAAAAATCAACATGAGCCAAAATGCTTGTGTCCAAAGCAGAACTTCACTCTTGACAGAAAATCTGAGCGAGACAAGAAAGTCAAGAGTGTAGGATGGATTTAGCACGCCATGGGTTGAGGAGGCTTCAAAGTTGCCCTTATTTCAAACAAGAGACCTTTCTTGTTCACACAGCTGGGGCCTGGCCCCATTGAGATTCAGGAGGGCCAGAGGTGGGCCTTTCATCTGTAGAGTGGGGAGGTGGGGGAGGGAAGGAGAACCAAGTTTCCAGAACAAGGAACTACGAGTCCTGGTCCTCCAGGGTCTCCCTCCCCAGCTTCCATCAAGGAGTCAGAGGACGCAGTGCTTGAGCTGATTCTCCCCACACTTGTTCCACCCATCCTCACAGTTCCAGCAGGTGTCCATCCACCAGTGGCTCAACTGAGAACCTGGGGGCACCCTTGATCCCTACCTCACCCCATACCCCTACCCAATCCATCAAATTCGGCCAGAATGTACCCAAACCCTGTTGCTTCTCACCTCTCCCTGGCTTAGGTCTGGCCACCACCACCTTTGCCTGGAAGGTCACATGAACCTCTTTGCGGTCCGCTTTGCTCCACCTCTTGTTCACCTACTAGTCCTTCCTTGCACGATGACCAGAGGGGTCCTGTCCTTCCCTATGTAAAACCTCCCCATTGCTTTCCTTTGCACTTGGAAGAAAATCTGAATAATATTCTATCTTGTTGGGTGATCAACTTGTCCCAGGCAAGCCAGGACAACTGCGCACCCTGCACAAGGCCCTATAGGCTTTGACCTTGCCTACCTCTATGAAAGTTTCTTAGGAGACCCCCTCCTTGCCCCCACTCCCTGCACCCTTCCAGGATCACTTGTTCCTGTCCCCACTGGTTCCTTGAGAGCTATGCTTGGTCCAGGAGTTTTGTGCTTGCTATCCTTGCTGTCTCTGTAACTGGAGCTCTCTGGCTATTGTTTTATTAGGCTTCAGCTCAATGTCCCCTCCTGAAAGAGGCTTTGGATCTCTCCTGCTTTCTTTCTTTTTTTCTTTTTTTTTTTTTTTTGCCATCGCCACCTGGCCCTCTGCCTCTTGCTTATTCACTGAGCAACGTGAAGAAGCTCTCCATGCCTCACTTTCTTATCCATAAAGTGGGGGCAGGTGTTATCCTCAAAGGACTGTAGAGGGGGTCCCATAAGATACTCCTTTCCAAGCCCTTGGATCATTGTTGAGCATAAAAAGTGCCTTTTTTTTTTCTTAAGTCAGAATCTCTATCACCCAAGCTGAAGTGCAGTGGCACACTCATGGCTTGCTGCAGCCTCAACCTCCTGGACTTCAGTGATCCCTCTGTCTCAGCCTCCCAAGTAGCTGGGACTATAGGCACGCACTGCCATGCCTAACTAATTTTTAAAATTTTTGTAGAGATGAGGTCTTGCTTCAAGGGGGAACCCCCAAAAACCAGAATTTATTTATACAAAATTGTGTATTTAAGCCGGGCTCGGTGGCTCAGCCTGTAATCCCGTGCCTTCGGGAGGCTGAGGTGAGTGGATTGCCTGAGCCTGAGGGTTCGAGACCCACCTGGGTAAGTTGGCGAGACCTCATCTCCACAATAAATCAAAAATTAGCCAGGCGTGGTAGCGCGCGCCTGTCGTTCCAGCTACTTGGAAGGCTGAGGCGGAAGGATCACCGGAGCCCAGCAGGTCGAGGCTGCGGTGGCCAGGAGTGTGCCACTGCACTCCAGTCTGAGCGACAGAGTGAGACTCCAACTCAAAAAAACAAAAAAACAAAATTGTGTATTTATTCTTACATGTTTAAACGTCAGTCACCTTCAAAGTACTCTCCATTTGATGCAATATACCTATTGAGATGCTTTTTACACTGCTCAAAACAGTTTGTGAACTTGTCAGTTTTTATGACTTTTATGCTTCTGCTGGTTGTGTTTCACCTCATCCACATTGGCAAAATGTTTCCCTTTAAAGATATTTTTCATCCAGGGGAAACAAACAAACAAAAAAGGTGCTTGGGGTGAGATTGCGTGAATGGGGGGAGGGGGCACAGGGGTCATGCTATTTTTGGTCAAAAACTGCTGAACACTTAGTGCAGTATGGGCAGGTTCGTTGTCATGGTGGAAGAACCAGAAACCCACTTGCCACAGAAAAATTGACTGAAGCTGAATGCAGCCTCTCACAACAACACTAGCTGGTACACTGATGCCAATGGGTTCCTAGAACACCTACCTAGCAGGGGAAGCCTGTACTACAAAGGTCTTTCCTTCAACAAAACAATTCCATTTTTTTGGTCCCCCCTCATATGTTGCCCAGGATGGTCCAGAATTCCTGGGTTCAAGCAATCCTCCCACCTCAGCCTCCCCAAGTTCTGGGATTACAGGCATGAGCCACCACACCTGGCATGAAATTGCTTCTTATTAATTGTAATTATAGCCCTGTCCTATTTTCTTTCTAGCACCTGTCAATGTCTGAGAAAATCTTTTTTTTTTTTTGGTTCCATGTTTATTGTCCATTTCTTCAAATAGACTATGAGCTGCATCAGGGCAAAGGTCTGTTTTACTTTCTTCATTGCCAAGAACAGTGCCTGGCACATATCAAGAGCACAACACATAGGTCCAGAAAAGGAAATTTGATGGTTACATGACAATGTAATGTGCTTAATGCCACTAAATTGCACACTTAAAAATAGGTCAGGTGGGGCAATTGATATTATATATGCATATATTTAATGTTATGATGAGTACTTACCACAATAAAAAAGCACACTATGTCACATAATAAATATTTAATAACTTTCTTAGGTTAAAAAGAAGTAACTCCTGGGAGGAGTTAACTGCTCAGTGAGGGCACAGCCTGGGGTTGTGGCTTTCTCGGACTTGTTTTACATAACACCCTCTTTTTCTTTATTTTTTTAAATTTTAGATTCAGAGGGTACATATACATGTGCTTTACATGGACATATTGTGTAGTGGTGGGGATTGGGTCTCAGACGGCTCATTCCCCAGACAGTGAACATTGTGCCCCGTAAGTAGTTTCTGAACCATAATCCCCTTTTCTCTCCCCCCTTATTTTGTGTCCCCAGTGTGTATTATTTCCATCCTTTTGACTGCCTAGTTCCCACATATGAGTGAGAACACGTGGTGTTTGCTTTCCTGTTTCTGAGTCAGTTCACTTAGGATGAGGATTTCCAGCTCCATCCATATTGCTGCAAAGAACGTAATATCCAGAATCTACAAGGAACTCAAACAACTCAACATGAAAAAAACAAAAAACCCCATCAAAGAGTGGGCAAAGGGCATGAATAGACATTTCTCCAAAAGAAGACACACACAGAGACACAAAGACACAAGCAGAAAACACACATATGAAATAATGCTCAACATCATTAATCCGCAGATTAATGCATATTAAAGCCACAATGAGATTTCACTTTACACCAGTCAGAATGGCTATTACTAGAAAGTCAAAGAACAACAGATATTGGCATGGTTGTGAAGAAAAGGGAACACTCATATACTGTTGGTGGGTTTGTAAACTAGTTCAACCTTTATGAAAAACAGTCTGGAGATTTCTCAAAGAACTAACAATTGAATTACTATTTGACCCAGCAATTTCACTACAAGGGATCTAACCACAGGAAAAGAAATCAATATATTAAAAAGATACCTGTACTCATATATTCATTGCAACACTATTCACAATAGCAAGATTGTGGGACAAATCTAAGTGCCCACCAACGATTGTCTGGATAGAGAAAATGTGGTATATATACATCATGGAATACTATGCAGCCATAAAAAAGAATGAAACCCTCCTTTTCATGACCTCTCTTTGCATGCATGCCCTCCTGAGGAGGTGGTGGAGGCGGGCTGGAAATCCCAGGAGACTCTACCAAGGTTGAAGTGCTCTGTTGATGAGGTAAGGCCATGGCAGGCTGAGCTCCATACAACTGGTAATGCCCCCTTTTCATGGACAGAACCCCGCAGCTGAGCAATACCATGCACTTACCGGCTGTGTAATCTCAAGTAACTTGCCCAAACTTCTGTGCTTCCAATCTTTCCCTATGGAGTGGGAACAGTAAGAGAAGCTTTCTTGTAGGACCATTCCGAGGATTGAGTGGGCTAATGCATGCAAGTACTTAGAAAAGTGCCTCGCCTATGCACACAAGTTCTGTGAAAATATTAGCTGGTATTATTAACATCCCATTAGCCATTCTTGCTTAAGCCAAGCATTTTGGAGTTCTTCATGCCCTTCCTTTCTCCCCATTTCTGTCAGCATATCCATTCTTGAAAATGGAACTTAGGGCCGGGTGCAGTGGCTAATGCCTATCATCTCAGCACTTTGGGAGGCCAAGGTGAGAGGATTGCCTGAGCCCACAGGTTCAAGACCAGCCTGTTGAACTGCTGGGCTCCTGTGATTCTTCTGCCTCAGCCTTCCAAGTAGCCTGGGCAACCTGACAAGACCTCATCTCTACAATAAATTAAGAAAAATTAGCCAGGCATGATGGCGCATGCCTATAGTTCCAGCTACTAAGAAGGCTGAGGCAGAAAGATTGCCTGAGCCCAGCAGGTCAAAGCTGCAGTGGCCATGAGCGTGCCACTGCACTTCAGCCTGGGTGACAGAATGAGACTCCAACTAAAGAAAAAAATGGTCCTTAAACGTACCCACTTTTTTTCTTTTTCTTTTTTTTTTTTTATTTGGAGTCTCACTCTGTCACCTAGGCTGGAGTGTAGTTGCCCGCTCATGGTCACCCCAGTGTTGAACTGCTGGGCTCCTGTGATTCTTCTGCCTCAGCCTTCCAAGTAGCCAGAACTACAGACATGTGCTACCACGCCCGGCTCATTTTTTATTTATTGTAGAGATGAGGTCTCACCAAGTTGCCCAGGCTGGTCTTGAACCTGTGGGCTTAGGCAATCCACTTGCCTTGGCCTTCCAAAGTGTTGGGATTATAGACTAAGCCACTGAACTGGTCTCTTTTTCTTTTTTTGAGTTGGCGTCTCACTCTGTCACCCAAGCTGGAGTGCTGTGGCACGCTCGTGGTCCCCACAGCCTCAACCTGCTAGGCTCAGGCGATCCTTCCACCTAAGCCTTCCAAGTAGCTGGAACCACAGACTTGCACGATCACGCCCAGCTAATTCCCAAAGTGCTAGGAGTACAGACTTGAGCCACCATACCCGACCTCACTTTTTCTTCTCAAGGTTTGCCTTTCCCTCTGAAGCCTTTAGTTCGGACAAGAATACATCCAGCCTTACTCCATCTCCATGTGGACTACCAGTTGTGTGTGAACTATCAACAGAAGACTTTCCCTGTTGCCTACTTGGCCAGTGCTGTCACGTGTTTATCAAGTTTCTGTGTCTGCAAGAATGCCTTCCGGCTCTGCCATGTCCCACTGGCCAGTCACTACACATCTTCCTTCCTCTTCATTTCTCACGTGTGTTCCTTTGGCAAGTCCACCCTCCTCCAAAATCCAGCAGAAATCTGTCTACCCCACTCACCACCACTGTAGCCACTGTTTTCTTTTTGATTTATTTTATTTAACTAATTTATTTTGTGTCTTACTTAAAATTCATGACAACGGTCATTATTTTCCCACTGGACGATTGCGATGGCTCCCACTCCCCACATCCACTCTGAAACCCCTGCACCCAGGTCATTCTCCGTAGTGCAACCCAAGAGAGCACTTTCCCCTTTAATATGACAAATACATCCAAAAATATATAAGAACTGCAGGTGAAGGTTACGAAGCATGACCACGAAGCAAGCCCTGTGAGTCCACCTTGCCCCCTAGGAAACAGAGCAGTCGCAAATCGTTTGAAGTCCCACGTGTTCTTCTCAATGCTGTCGGGAGTTGGTTCTTTCTAGAATCACTCCCTTTCCTTTAGTTTTATTACATGTATATACATTCCTAATCAATTTATAACTTGGTTTTTCTTATTTTACAAAAATAGTGTCATGTTATGAATATTCCTCTGAAATTTATTACCATGACTAATTCTAAGATTGGCCTGTGTTGATGCACATAGCCATCAGGCAGTTATTTTCACCACTATTTAGGAATCCACCATAAAATCTATTCTTTATTTCTACAATCTAATGCTGACAGACATTTGGATTGTCACTTTTTCCCTTCTCTCCTCCTTATTGCTCTTCCGATCAATGATCAATGTACATATATCTCCTGTTGTACCTGTACAGGGGTTTCTACTGGGCACTGGCTAAAAAAGTAGTTAGCACTTTTCCGTCACTCTACTCTGGGTAAAAAATGAGTTTTATGTCATGACCCAGTACACAGACACATATATTTATTGTGACATTTTGTGACACACCTTGGAATTTTCTGTGCTATTCTATTCTATTCTTTTTGAGTTGGAGTCTCACTCTGTTGCCCAGGCTGGCGTGCAATGGCATGCTCATGGCCACAGCAGCCTCGCCTTGCTGGGCTCAGGCGATCCTTCTGCCTCAGCCTTCCAAGTAGCTGGAACACAGGCATGTGCCACCACGCCCAGCTGATTTTTGGTTTATTGTAGAGACAAGGTCTCACCAAGCCACCAAGGCTGGTTTCGAACCCCTCAGGCAATCCTCTCGCCTCGGCCTCCCAAAATGCTGGGATTACAGGCTTGAGCCACTGCACCCGGCCTCTATTTTATTTTTTTTTAAAAGATGTTGATGCAGATTACAAGGATTTTATGACCAGCAAATTCATAGTGTGAAAAATCCTGTAGTCTAGTTTGAACATATACCTAGGAGCAGGATCACTGGGTCATGGGGCATGAATCATATTTAACTTTGTGAGAATGGCCAAATTGTTTTCAAAAGTAGTTATGATAATCGATTCCTCACAGCCCATATAAGAATTGACATTCACTCTACATCCTCACTTTGTGGGGTAAGACTTCTTACTCTTGCCAGACCCGTGATTCATCTTTAATGATGTGGTTAACTGTGTCTTTCACCATTTTACTCTTGGATTTTTTTGTCTTTTTCTTAGTGATTTGTTAAAGTTCTTTATATTTTATGACTTTACCAATCTTTCATTGGTTTCTTTCATTTTAAGTATTGGCTTCCGATTTATATCTTATGTTTCCACTTCCTTTACCACCAAAAGATGATGAACAGAAATTTCTAATTTTTTTGGATACTGAGACAAGTATGATAAAAAAACAGAAAAAAAGAAATACATTTATTTTTTATTTTTCGAGTTGGAGTCTCATTCTGTCACCCAGGCTGGAGTGCAGTGGCATGCTCACAGCCACTGCAGCCTCGACCTGCTGAGCTCAGTTGATCCTTCTGCCTCAGCCTTCCAAGTAGCTGGAACTACAAGCACCCGCTTAATTTTTTTTTTTTTTTGAGCTGGAGTCTCACTCTGTCACCCAGGCTGGAGTGCAGCGGCAGGCTCATGGCCATCACAGGCTCGCGACCTGCTGGGCTTAGGTGATCCTTCCAAGAAAGCTGGAACTACAGGTGTGCACCACCATGCCCAGCTAATTTTTTGGTTTATTGCAGAGACAAGGTCTCGCCAAGTTGTCCAGGCTGGTCTCAAACCCATGGGTTCAGTCAATCCACTCACCTCTACCTTCCAAAGTGCTGGAATTATAGGTGTGAGCACAGCGCCCGGCAGAAACTTTTAATTTTAACTTGGTTAAATTTATCAATAATTTCCTTTGTTGTTAATACTTTTGGTTCTTGTTGAAAAAATTCTTCCCTATTCTAAGGTCAAAAAAATATTGCCTAAAATTTTCTGCTATAATTTTAAAATTGAAACCTTTTACCACCAGGAATTTATACATTTTCCCTTGATTTCCCTATAGATTACCAATGATCCCTTCACCATTTACTAAACAATGTATCCTATGCCCTGATCTGGGCGAGGCTGTCATTACCAAGCTTCTCCAAGCTTGTGGGTCCATTCTACCCCCTCCTCAGTTCCTTTGTCAATGTGTCCATCCCTGTCAATACTACACTACCGCTACGATGCAGTGTATTGAGTGTTCTCTGCCCTGTGTTCTCCCACACTCACGTTAGACTCATCGGGACAAGTTTTATTGAAAACTTTGTTGAAACTTTGGAATTGCATTGACTCCAGAAATCATTTTGAAAAGTCTTTATGATATTTACTATTCCATCAGGAACATCAACTAGCTCTCCATCGATTTACATCTTCCTTAATGTCCTGCAGTAATGATTTGCCATTTTATACAAACTGTAAATTTAAGGAGGGCTTCAAAAATGTAAATTAGACCTACCTTCCATTACTCTTAAAATAAAGCCCAAATTCCTCAGCTGGATGTGTAAACTAGCCCCAACTACCTTTTCAATTTTGTCTTATAAAACTAGCACCCTCACCCAGGACTGACCAGTTCCACGGGTCTGGTCAGTTCCTTTTACTTAACCCAGGAAATTTGCAACAGCTAATCAGTGTAACCCTCTGGTAAGAAGGTCTTCCACCTTCTGTTCAGCTAATATCTATCTCAAATGACTCTACTTCAAAGATATGTATTTTTTTTTTAGTAGGAGTCACTGTGTCACCCAGGCTAGTCCAGTGGCACACTCATGGCTACCACAGCCTCAACCTGCTGGGCTCGGGTGATCCTTCTGCCTCAGCCTTCCAAGTAGTTGGAACTACAGGCACGCACCACCATGTGTGGCTAATTTCTTAGTTTATTATAGAAATAAGGTCTTACCAGTTTGCCCAGACTTGTCTTGAACACCTGGGCTCAGGCAGTACTCTTGCTTCTGCCTCCTAAACAGCTGGGATTATAGGTGTGAACCACTGCACCCAGTCAAAGAGATCTCTTTTTAACATCCTATTTAAAATTGTCCAATTACGACTTTTCATAGCAGAGAAAACACCCTGTTCTTTCCCTTCTAACTTTTTAACACTTTTGGCAGTTTGTTAGTCGTTAGGATGTGTGTTTGCTTAATGTCTGGCTTCCTGAACAGACTGTAAGCTGCTTAAGGACTCATAGTTGTTTGGCTGACCGAGGTACCTGGTACATTGTTTAGCACATAACAGATGCTCAATAATTTTTTTTTTTTAGTTGGAGTCTCACTCTGTCACCCAGGCTGGAGTGCAGTGGCATGCTCATGGCCACTGCAGCCTTGACTTGCTGGGCTCAGGTGATCCTTCCACCTCAGCCTTCCAAGTAGCTAGAACTACAGGCATGCACCACCACACCCAGCTAATTTTTTGATTTATCGTAGAGATGAGGTCTCGCCAAGTTGCCCAGGCTGGTCTTGAACCCGTGGGCTCAGGCATTTCTCTCACCTCAACCTCCTAAAGAGCTGAGTGTATAAGCGTGAGCCGCCGTACCCAGCCAAATGTTTGTTAAAGAAAGAATGGAGGCCGGGACTGGTGGCTCACACCTGAAATCCCAGCACTTTGGGAAATGGAGGTAAGCCCAGGAGTTCTAGACAAGCCTGAGCAATTTGGTGAGACATTGTCTCTACAATAGATTTTAAGAGAAGAAAAAAAAAAAAGATTAGCCAGGCATGGTCGCACACGCCTGTGGTTCCAGCTACTTGGAAGGTTGAAGTGGAAGGATCACCTGAGCCCAGCAGATCAAAGTTGTAGTAGTTATGATCATGCCATTGCACTCCAGCCTGGGTAATAGAATGACACTACAACTCAAATAAATAAAAATAGAAAGGATGGAAAGGAGAGAGGGAGGGAGTGACTTCTGTCCTATCCTACAGTGAGGCAAGAAGAAACAAAGCCAAATAAGTAACATTAGGGGTAAAAATGAGCTAACTTTAAAAAAAGCTTTCAAGCTTTCAAAAATTACATTATTAATGTAATGTAAAATACGTTCTAGTTTTCAATGGTTCAAATCATATAGAAATATAATTTTTCTTTTTTTTTTCAGAGATGGAAGTCTTACTGTGCTGCCCAGGCTAGTTTTGAACTCCTGGGCTCAAGTGATCCTCTATCTCTGCTTCCCCAAGTACTAGGATTACAGGCATGAGTCACTGTGTCTGGCCAGGAAACATAAATTTAAGTTTATAGGCGTGAGCCACCACACCTGGCAAGAATAATACTTCCTAGTTGTTGTGTGCAATGCTCTTTCTTTCCTTAACAATATGGCATGGATGTCTTTCTATTTCAGTTCAGTTAGATACTTAAACAGTCCCCCTTAATTGATAGATATTAGTTTGCTGAAATAGTTCACTATTATAAATAAGGTTGAGATGGATATTCATTGTATTAGTCAGGATTCTCCAGAGAAACAGAGCCAATATAATATGTGTTTGTGTGTGTGTGTGTGTGTGTTTGTGTGTGTGTATGCGTACACGTGTATACACATATACAGTTGACTTTGAACAGTGTGGAGGTTAGGAGTGCCTACTCCTTGAGCAGCTGACGATCTGCAAATAACTTTTGACTCCCCCAAAACTTAACAACAAATAACCTACTGTTGACCAGAAGTCTTACTGATAGCATATTGATTAACACATATGGGGGGGGGCAGAAACCAGAATTAGTTTATTAAAAAATTGTATATTGGGCAACCCCTCTGATCCCCTCCTACTCTGGGATCTTTTCTGTCCTCTCAATAAATCCTGCTTTAAAAAAATTGTATATTTATTCTTACATGTTTAAACTCCAGTCATCTTCAAAGTTCTCTCTGTTTAATGCAATACACCTATCAAGACGCTTTTTCCACTGCTCAGAACAGTTTTTTTTTTGTTGTTGTTTTTTTTTTGAGTTGAAGTCTCACTCTGTCTCCCAGACTGGAGTGCAGTGGCACCCTCCCGGCCACCGCAGACTCGACCTGCTGGGCTCCAGCAATCCTTCCACCTCAGCCTTCCAAGTAGCTGGAACTACAGGCGTGCACTACCACGCCTGGGTAACTTTTTTGATTTGTTATAGAGATGAGGTCACGCCAAGTTGCCCAAGGAGGTCTTGAACCCACAGGCTCAGGCAATTCACTCACCTCGGCCTCCCAAAGCACGGGATTTCAGGCTGAGCCACCAAGCCCGGCCCAGAACAGTTTTTTAAATCGTCCATTTGGATGCCTTTTAGTGCTTCTGCCATTTTTTGGTTTCACCTCTTCCATATCGGCAAAATGTTTCCCTTTGGGGAGTTTTTTCATC
>CAUYQG010219003.1:95-23737 GCA_963574415.1 Tarsius wallacei | reverse complement strand
ATCTCTACAATAAATCAAAAAATTAGCCAGCGTGGTAGCGCGCGCCTGTAGTTCCAGCTCCTTGGAAGGCTGAGGCAGAAGGATCGCCGGAGCCCAGCAGGTCGAGGCTGCGGTGGCCAGGAGCGGCCACTGCACTCCAGTATGGGCTACAGAGTGATACTCCAACTAAAAAAAAAAAAAAAAAGTCAAAAACAGCATAGGCCGAACCAAAGTTAAGTCAAGGACTGTCTGTATTTTCTTTTTCTTGTCTTCTCTGCTAGCTAAGACTTCCAGTACAGCATTTTTTAAAAGCAGTGATAATAGGTACTCTTGTCTGGCTCCTGGTTTTAAAGAAAATTTTTTTAACCACCACTGGGTCTGATGATAGACAAAGATTTTTGATAAATACCTTCTACCAGGTTAAAAAAGTTTCCCTCTATTCATAGTTTGCTGAACATTTTTAATCATAAATGGGTGGGAATTTTATCAAATTCTTTTCCTACAGATGTTCAATTGATTTTTCTCTCCTTTAATCTGCTGATGACATGGATTTACATGAATACTTTTTTTTTTCTAATTTTAAAACAAACAGCATTCTTGGGATACATCGAGCTTGATGGATTCAATTTACTAATACCCTTTAATAGGAATACTTCTGCCTATCTATTCATAAATAAATAAGATTGACTTTTAATTTTCCTTTCTTGTACTGTTCTTATCTGTTTTTTGTGTCAAGGTTATACTAGCCTTATAAAATGAGTTAAGAAGTAGTCTCTCTTTTTCTGAAGGAGTTTGCTAAATATTAGAAATGCTGGTTGTATGAATAGTTGATAGAACTCTACAAAAAAACCTGCCTAGACCTTATAGAAATATTTCTGTCAAAGTTACAAGGCTATTCAATTTTCTACTTCTTCTTTAATCAGTTTTGATAGTTACAATATCCTAGAACTTTACCCATTTTAAAATTCATTGGTATAAAATTGTCTATAATATTCCCTTATTACCTTTTTAATCTCTGCTACAGCTGCAATGTCATCCCTAATTTTATTCCTAACAATTTTTCTCTTGATTAGTAAAGTGGTTTGTCAGTTGTAGCAGTCTTTTCAAGGAAACAACTTTCAGGATGATGTTTCTTGGGTGTTTGTTTTCTTTTTCACTCACTTCTGTTCGTATGTATACATATATTTTTTCTTTTCTTCAACAGCTGCTCAGACAGTAGCTGTTTTCATGAATAATCCAAAGGTGTCCTAAGAAATGCCATCATCATAGTGTTCTTCTACTTATTATTATATTTATTATTTCCTTCTCCCTATTTGAATTTACTCTGTTGTGCTCTTGTTAAAGTTGATGCTTAGCACATAGGTTTTCAGTCTTTCTTTCCTCTCTAGTATAAGCTCTTAAATTATTTCATGAGAGGATTTTCCTCCTTGAGGACGCTTGGTCCCCTACCATCAAGACATTGCTTGGGCTAGCTCCTCATCCCCTCAATCTTCCACATCAGGACCTTTCTTAGGGGAGAGAAGCAAGGAGGGAGAAGATGACTTGAAAGACAGCGTTTTCCTAGAGGGCGTGAATATTACTTTACTGAAGGAATTGTTTAAATTATCGTTGAACTAGAATAAGCTTTAAATTGGACTGAACATTTAGGGTACCCATTCTCCCATTAATTGGCTGGGCATTCAAAACATACAAAATTAGGTACAGCAATTAATCAGTCATAAATGGATAACTCTAATTTCAGTGTGGGTGAAATTTGATAACTTTGCTATAATTATAAGCAACAGTTATAATATTTCAAACTTTTTAATCAAAGTCAGCAAACAGCTATTTACTAGCTTCTCCTAAAGGTTATTTCCAAGCATCTCTTAGGGGATATCTTTCACCTTATTAGGATGGAAGCAAATGTTTTAAAAACCACCTCCGAGGAAGCTCACGGTTCAATCACTTATTTAACAACCATTTTTGAGAGCCCAAATCTTTTTCAGCCCGGGAGCTGTGCCAGGTGCTGGGAGTGCAGTGGTGACCAGGACAAGACATACTGGCTGGCTTCACACGTCTCATGGCCAGCGGGGAATATGGACAAAGGAACAAGTGGCTCTCAGACATGGTGACAAACACTGTCACAAGCAGGGCAGGGTGCAACGGGAGCACATGGTGCAGGGAACCTGGCCTATCGTTTGGGGGAGGGGAGACCCTTCTTGGGGCAGGGATACCTCAGCTGACCGGAGTCAGAAAAGCGGAGGAGGAAGGAGTGTCTCAGGAGGCAGGCCAGCCCGTGCAGAGGCTTGGAGGTCGGCGAGGAGGCTCAGCACATTCAGGGCCGCGGCAGAAATGGTGCTTCGAGTGATGGATGGTGAGAGGAGCCTAGAAAGGCCAGCAGTTACGGGATCCTGCAGGATCTCACAGCTCACAGGGGGCACGAGGTCCGGACTTCGTACTGAGAGCCACAGGAGACCTCGGAAGGGCATGACAGGTACCCGGCCAGGCTAATATTTTCTGAAACCTTGTACCTCACTGCAAATGCATGTTCTTGCAGGAACCTGAAAGTCCTATGTGAATTTCTGGCTGTCTGAAAAAACATGTTTTGCTGTTTTTTGTTTGTCTTGTTTTGTTTTTCTTTGGGAGACTCAAGGAAGGAAGTGATCTGCACACAATCTGGGGCAAAGAAGATCTTTTCACTGGCACTATACATTTTGCAGAAGGAATCAAAGCACCTTGGGACAAGCTGAAAAAATGTACCCAATAAGCAAAATCACATCGAGCAGACACCGATGAAGTGTCTAAGAGCGAGCCTCTGACTAGAGGAAGAGGCTCTGAAAACAGCGCAGTGAAACAGATCTCTCTACAGAAGCGCCAGAACATGCTGCCCCTCTGGCCTTGCCCAGAGGAAGACTGGCCCTGGCACGTGCGGCCTCCCCTTGGTTGTCCTCTGTCATTAAGTTCATCTTTCAGAAGCAAGGGGGATTTCACCCCTTGTACTAACATCAGCCTACCAGACGGCACAAATAATTTAACAGAAACATAGCCTTGGGGGGAGGGGCAGGAAGTAGGGAGACACAGGTCAGAGGGTCTGAAGTAGCAATGTGTAGGATAAACGAGTCTGGAGAACGCATGTACGACAAGAAGACTACAGTAAATAAAACTATTAAATCAGGGATTTCTACTAAACAAAAGGGTAACTATGTGAGATGATGGATATGTTAATTTGCTTCGCTATAGTAACCGTTTTATTATTATCCTTATGTATTCCATAACATCATGCTGTATGCCTAAATTTTATTTTTAAAAATAGCAATTAGCAGAGGCTTGAGAAGTATTAATGAATGATACTAAAAAATATTTAACTTTCAAATAGCCTTTAAAAAGTAGGCAAACAGAAAGACTTGATGACTCTTGGGCATTTCAGGTTTAATATAGCCAGAACCGAACCTATTACCCTACCGAGTTTGTATGCTAACCTATAACTGGCTTAGATTCTTCAAAATAGAAAACCAATGTAATAAAAAACAAAAATAAAGGTGAGGGGGAAGGAGAGGGTGTTCTGCATTAAAGCAGAGGAAAAATACACACACACACACACATATATATTTTTTGCAGCCAGAGTCTCACTCTGTCACGCAGGCTGGAGTGCAGTGGCACGCTCGCGGCCACCGTAGCCTCAACCTGCTGGGTTCAGGCAATCCTTCCACTTCAGTCTTCCAAGTAGCTAGAACTGCAGGTGCATGCCACCACGCTCGGCTAATTTTTTGATTTACTGTAGAGATGAGGTCTCACCAAGTTGCCCAGGCCGGTCTCAAACCTGTGGGCTCAGGCAATCCTCTCACCTCAGCCTTCCAAAGTGCTGGGATTTTAGGCGTGAGCCACTGTGCCCGGCCCACACATATATATTTTCAAAGGCAATGTGTAAACCTGGACCCCAGTTGGGGAGAAAACAGTTATTAAAGGCATCCTGGGGATAATTGGAAAAATTTGATTTTGGGCCGAATATTAGATGACCTGGAATTACTGTTAATTTTCTCAGGTGTGACATTTGTGGTTACAGTAGTAATGTCGGGGAATGCTAATATGTCCTTAATTTTAGGAGTCACATGTGTGTTTAAGGGCACAGTACCTGCTGTCTGCAACATTTGTTCAAATGTTCGCCGGGGGGTGGGGGGGTGGGGGGGGTGCAAATGGGACGAAACGTTGAGGGGTGTCGATCTGGGTAGAGTGCACAGGTGTTCAATGTACTCAGCTTTTACTTTTACATAGTTTTGAAGTTTTTAAAAAGAAATAAAAACAAGGAAACACAAAAACCACACTGAACTCTTTCAGCTGAGAAATACTAAGCCAGTGGCTTTCTCAAAAGTTGCCGAACAGGTAACAGAACAGGTAAGATCAAATGTGGAGCAGTGTAAGGTAACACTCTTACTCATCAAGTGAGGGCTTGGAGATACAGTTCTGAGGAAAAGATCGCTCAAGTCCACGGAAGCCCTGGGTGTGGGGGCCCTGCTGTGCCTTCCAAGCTCAGCGCACGGGGCCTGATAAGGCAGGACCCTGCAAACAGGAAGGACACACTATTCTGCTCTCCAAAACCCTCAGCAACCACCAACAGTCACCGCTGTGTCTTCTTTCCACGTGGGTCCCTTAAACGTCCTGGACCCTCCTCTCTGGTCTCCGGCGAGGGTCTTCCCAACTAACCTCCTTCGCTCTCTCAGCCTCTGCCTTCAGCTGCTTGTTGAAGAATTTGCCTCACAGTAGCGGACCACCTCCTCGGAAGCTCTGGGCCCAGGAATCCCGCCTCCCTAGACGTCTGTCCGTATAAGGCATCGCCTCCCCCCACGTGGGTCCCAAGCAGAACCTCTGTGTCTTACTTCCCTTCCCCATGTGTTCTCAGTGACTTGGGCAGTCCCAAGAAAATAAAATCCCCAAGACCGTACCAACACACGTTTTTACAAGGGCTCTGGAAACACCTTGCTCCCCTTCCTTGGCAGCCAGGTATTATTCCTACTTCTGTTTTTCCAAAAGGAGACGCTAAAGAGGTGAGGTGAATAATTCCACGGTAATACAATTTCTGGTTTTCCACAACAGAGATTTCCTGAATCTCTACACAAAGGATTGTCAAGGAGTGTCACCCCCTTGCCCCAGTGTTCCCTGTGGGTACTGTTCCTGTGAACAGGTAGCCAGGTCAGACATCCCAGGTGACACTCTACTACCCACGTGCCATCTGCCAGATGGCTCGGTCCTTCCATTAGAAACCACTTCCCTAGACTGAACCCAAACTTGCTCCTTGTGGCTTCTGCCTGACGTTTCAAGCCTTGATCAAGTGACATTCCTCTCCGCTCACCAGCCTCTCGTCCAAGCACTGGAGTGCCCACTCTGTCCTGTCCACATGGAAGGCCTCAAGGCAGCAGCAGACCAGACCAGACCAGCCCAGGGAACAAGGTGGCTCCTTTGAGGGGGCTCACGGGCTCCCTCACCAAACACTCAGTCCGCCATGGATGCTTGAAGCTTCTTGGCACCCACAGCATATTTTTACATTCTGAATATGGCTTCCTCTTCCACGAGGGCTTTCCTTGAGGACCCAGTGGAAGAGTCACACTGCCGCGTGCAAAATCTGCACGATGCTGGGCCAGAGCCGTCGTGAAGGCTCCATCTGGGTAGGTGTCTTCTGTCCACAGCATTTATTTGACGCGGATACAAACAAAGACCGATGAACTACGAAGGGCGGCTCAGGACGTGAAATAAACATAAACGCTTACCTCCCCTTGGAAGCTCTTCAGCAGCGGCGCTACCTGCTTGCGCAAATCCTGGGTGGGTCAGGAAGCAGCCATTCGAGAAGGAAAGAGAAGGGAAACACTGGTTAAGGCTTCCTAAAAACAGCTTTGCGTTCAGCGCTGATTATCATTGCAGGAAGCAATCCTGCTACCTCTCTCATTCCTGCACTCCCAAATAAGGCCGGCCAACACTCCAGGACTTAAACCAACGTGTCTGAGGATACAAATAGGTTTCACTTTTATGAAATCCTGGCCATATATGCTCATTTTAAACGTGCTATGCACTAAAGCTTTGGCTGATGCCAGTCTAAGTGAAATGATTTGCTTAAAGAAATTATAATGTAGGTTTGATTGTTGTTTCTATCTGAAATAAATTTGGGCCACTGTGCTACGTTTTAGTGGCTATTTTTGGGCCCTGTTAGAGGGAGACAGAGCCTGTTTTGATTCCATGTATGATAAAGTCATGGTAAGTTCATCCCAAGCCATCAGTACCCATTTTATAACACTGGGACAAGCTGTAGGTATGTATATATGATCTCCTTGAGAGCATTTTACTTAAAGTGACTGCGAAAGTGTTTCAAGTACTTCGAGAAGACTCGACTAAGGCAACAGCTTCTTTACTGACAGCTTAAGCACAGAACTTTTTCTGAGCATGACCTCTGTACCAGACAGGAGTCAATGGGAGAAGGCCTGGCATCCAAAACATGCCTCTACGTTCCCAGGTTGGCCCTGATGTATGCGCCCAGTTGAAACAGACCAGTATTGGTAAAGACAGGTGTGTGTCAGTCAAACCACAATACAGGAAGAAAGCAACAGTGTTAGGAGAGTCTAAGAGGAGAGATAAATCCTTGTTAAGGAGAGATGAGGGCCAGTTTCACAGTGGACGTGGCATGTGAGCTGGGCAGCTGGGCAGGGTGCTCACTGGTTTAACAGGAAGGTGCCAAAGCGCTGGGGTCTCAGCATGCCTGTCTGTGCGTGTCCCCTCTAATCCCCAAGAGCAGCTGCCATCAAACGCCTGAATTCTGTGGGCAGACGAGCGTCCAGACTTCTCTCCAGAGCTCCTGGGTCAGATGGGGAGCAGGGGCTTGGGTGAAAGTGCCAAGGGGTTCAGAGCACAGAGCAGTGGGCCGAGCAGGAATGGCCCAGATTCTCAATTCTGACTCAGCCCTCACTAACTGTGGGGACATGGAAAGGCACTTCCCTCCCGAGCCCCCATAGGTAGGGCTCAGTGATGGTGGGTTTAGTGATAATTTTGTCTTCCTGGTAGAAGGAATACGTGTGCAATTAGAACGGGCAGCACAGTTCCTGGCACACAGTCAGCACTCAATACTAACGACTTATATTACTGGGTACCAGAGAAGGCAGTATTCTCCGGCCCTGGACCGTCAAGCATCATGGGAAGGCAGGAGGAAAGAGAACACGTGTGCCACCGGAGGGTGTGGGATGGCCCCTCAGTCCCTTGCCCTCTGGGATGCTGCAGTTCTCTCAGCAGCCAGGCCCTGGGCCTGCTCACAGCGCGTACGCACCCGGTCTTTCGATAACCAACTGACAGCATTTTGTGTTCCTTTAGCCAAGCACCTAAATCAGGGGCCCCATCCATCCTGAGTCCTTGCAGAGCGGTAGGGAGAACATTCCCGGGCACTTTGTGCGTTTGGGGTCTTCCCCTAGACCTTGACTTTTTGGGTCACAAAGCCTTCTGAGAAATCGAGGAAAGCTACTTACTGTCTTGCCCTCAAGGATAAAACTGCAAATTATTTCAACAGGGCCTTCCTAAGGCTTATCCCAAGACTCCGGGTGAGGACATCTTGTAACTTAATTAGAATGAAATAAAGTTGAAGACTTCAGTTCCTCAGTTACCCTAGCCACATGTCAAGTACTAGGTCGCTACTCGCATTGAACTGCAAAGACACAGAGCACGCCCATCACAGCACAGGCCTGTATTACAGCTATTTGCCAAGCATAACCAGCCCTCATTATTTTGTGCTGTAACCCTTAAACTTCTGGTCAAGAAGCATTATAATTTCCCTTTCAATTGCAGTTTTCTAAGAGAGTCCATTCCCTTTCAATGTGATACTATTGGCTGAGTGCGGTAGCTCAAGCCTGTAATCCCAGTGCTTTGGGAGGCCGAGGAGAGAGGACTGCCTGAGCCTGTGGGTTCCAGACCAGCCTGGACAACATGGTGAGACCTCTACAATAAATCAAAGAATTCGTCGGGCATGGTAGTGCATGCCTGTAGTTCCGGCTACTTGGAAGGCTGAGGCAGCAGGCTCCCTAGGGCCCAGCAGGTCGAGGCTGCGGTGGTTGTGAGTGTGCCACTGCACTCCAGTCTGGGCGATGGAGAGAGGCTCCAACTCAAAAAAAAAAAGATAATATTATTTCCTTGGAGAAGCTAGTGTTTTTCGTTCTTCCACTGGATGATTTTCTGTATTTTTACACCAAGTTCATTAATAAAAATAATTAAACTCTCTACCAATCTCTTCTGAAATAAATAAGAAGAGATCTCTTCTTAAATAAATACATACATATACATATATACATACATACATAAATGAATGAATGTGGGCGGCACAATGATGGTCCCCTAAAGATAACCACGTCCTCATCTCTGCAACCTGTGAAGACGGTGGGTTACGTGGTCAAAGGGCTTTTGCGGATGTGATTAAGTCAGGAGCTCTGAGTCAAGGTAATCTTCCTGGATTATCCAGGTGGGCCCGATGGGATCACAGTGGCCCCTGGAAGAGGGAGGCGGGAGGCTCAGAGTCGGAGATCTGAGGATGGACACCGAGGTCACAATGATATGGGAACACAGGCAGCCTACAATGCTGGAAGAGGCAGGAAGACGGATCCTCCCCTGGAGCTTCTGACGGGAACACAACTCTGGCTGACACCTTGACTTCATGTCCGGTAAACTCCATCTTGGACTCCTGACCTCCAGCACACTCACATGATATATCTCTGTTGTTCCAAGGCACTCAGTCCATGGTCATTTGCCATAGTAGCAATAGGAAGCTGCTGTAACTCCCTCATTTTGTCCAATGTGCCTTTCAGACAGACAGAGGACACACTATTGCCCTGAAGGGGAAACCAGGGAAGAGAGCAGAAAGGGCAAAGAATGATGAAAGAAAGATCACTGTGTGATCCCGGCCAGGGTTTACGGCCAAGTCCACGCTTTAATCTTGAAGAATAAGCCACATTTCTTGGTCACCACAGGTAATGAAGCAGGAGGCACAAAGAGGAATAAATTCTCTATGTGTGTCTTGGGGGAGGCGTGACGAGGCCTGGACTCCCTGCTGGGGCTACTGGGGAGGCCCCTGGAGCAGGGAACAGTGAAGGCAGAAAGAACCGCCAGACTCTCTTAGATGGGAGGGGTCGCTTCCCCTCCCTCCCCCCAGGCAAGGACAAACAGGCAGGACAATCACATCCAGGCACTTCTGTCACAAACTGCAAGCATAAAATGATGGGCGGAATTTGTTTGTTTTCCAAAAAGGCGGGCTTGTGTGAAGACATCTGTCAAGGAAGTATCACTGTGTCACCCAGGGTTCTTGCGAACCAGCAGGGTGCAAGGCTCCGCCAGGGCAGGACGCAGGAGAGGAGCCGCCGTGAGAGCAGTGCTGACAGAGTGCATGGCTCACACTCATATGCCCAGCACCCCTGACACGGAAGGCGAGTCCTCCTCTCACGCCGGAAAAGGCTGCAAACTCATACTCATCCTGCTTTTGAAAACAGGACGTGAAAACTCAAGGAAAATAACCTCCATGGGACACTCGTCTTCCACCTGTCAGTGGAAGCTGTGGCTCCTTCCAGGCCTGGGCTAAGAGATAGGCCTGTTGCTGGTCAGAGAGCTGCGGCCAAGCCCCCCACCGCCTGCAGAAAAGGGGAGTACCAGTGATCCTGCCCTGCACCCCACGAAGGAAGACGCCACTGGGGTGGGCCTCAGAAGGGGACGCTGAGGCTTCCAATGGCCCTCGGGTCCCAGATATGCCTCCTGTTGTCTCCCACTCCGCGCCCTATAAACGCGGCATGATTACAGTCAGGAGTGCACCCTCCTCCCCCCAGTCTGGGGGCCGCTTGAGGGCCAGGGAAAGGTGTCAGTGGCACCTGACAGGGCTGGGCAATGCTGTGCTGACGGTTTGAAACATCCTCTCTTGGAGCACATCCGTGTTTCCTACTAAAACAACCTTTTGGATATTAAAGCTGGATGCGCATGTTTGGACACACACACACACACACATTGAAAAACACTTGAAGAAGGAGAAACTGCTATATATTCCCATGCATCACACACAAACTGATATCTAAGTACTTCTAGTCACCAGCCAAAAATCACTCGTTCTAAATTCATTCTTGGCAGTGGAAGAAATTCCTTATCCAATTCTGCTGCCTGCGAATATTACTCGGTTTTAGACTAAACGAAGGAGACAGATGCCAAGCTGCTAGATTCTGGCCTGTGAGACTCTCTACTGTCGGTTAGCAAGGATGTGATATGATTTATTATCTTTTTAGAGCAGTGTGCCCTTTGCTGTCCGGACAGCATCAGAAACCGCAGCCTCTGCCACGTCTGGTCCTAGGGTCACCCACATGCCCTTTTTTATGATCGCAAGCTGAGGAAAGTGGGGCTCAGAGCCATCAAAACCACACTGCAATGAACGATGATGAGGTAATGAACATATGTTTAAAAGCTTCACGATAATTTAGGGTTATGCACTTAATTAAGTTATAGTTTTTCAGTGATGTTTTCAATTTTCTTCGATCCTGAACCGTCTATTAAGCAAAAAGTAACAAACATTTTAATGCATTGAAAGTGATGTCCTTGAGATTACCATCATCTCGTGTCTGTTGGCAAAAGCCAAAATAGCTCATTTCAACCTTTTCTCCTTCGAGTCCATAGCAAATAAGAAGTCATGTTTACACAGAGATGTTTCTATGTGAAAAGAATTTTCATTATTCTCTAAACCGCTGATTCACAATACAGTTTTTAGGTCAGAAAACTGAACAGCAAAATGCTACTAAGGATTTTTCTAGGTAATGACCATTGCTAGAGAAAATCATTCTGGAGTGAAAGCAAAACAGACAAATACATAAAATCGTCATGCAGCGTTCAGTTGCACCTATAAGGTGCTGATTTGCAAAACACACATTCCCTGGACCCTGTCTGGAAGCCTCTGTTCCCTCTCAGGGTCTCGTACTCCCAATCTCCTGTGACGTCTCTCCCATTCCCTACTTACATGTGAAGCCGGGGGCAGCACAGGGGCCCACACCCCAGAGTCGCATGCCAGTGACACGCTGGGCTGCCACACTGCCCACATGCAGGAGAGAGAGGATCCCCGGATGCAGTTTGTGTTTGAAAGCAACAGCAGCTCAAGGGAACAGCACAAACACAACGCACAAAAAACTCAAAGTGAGTTACAAATGCAGCTCTGAAGCCATCAAATCTTCTCTGTTTAAAAAATACTCGCGATTCCAGATTTTCCTAGATGTTCTTTCACCCCACAGTAACTGAAGATGTGTTTTGGGGGAACTACTCTGACTACATTTAAGACTCAGCGTCACTTGGTGTACCTCATCCTCTATGGTGACAGCCCAGGAGGGGGTCCTTTCTTCTTTGGTGACAACACAGTCTTCCCAAGAGCAATGGGGGCAGGGTGAGGGCAGTGTAGGGCCACTTATGAAAGACCCCACTCTGTGATTCTCCCAGAGTTGCCAACAAGCCCCCTGCCCCTGGTGCTGGAAGCAGGAACCGTTAGGGAGTTGGTACCATGGCATCAGCAGCAGTGACCTGGCCTGTTCAGTTGTCACTTTCTGTTTCTGACCCACTGCTGCCCAGGCTAATGCTAGCCCTCCTCTTACCCCTGGTCTCAGTTCACATCTTCTTCACTGTGGGCAGCAAAGGGCTGGAACAGGGTTTAACCCTCGATAAGAGCTAGGCAAAAACGTAAGACTGACTTGCATTCAAGACCCTAGGAGAAGCTCAGGTACAAGGAGGTGACACGTCACACACCTACCAGAACTGAAAATATCTCCAAATGAGTTTACTGACCCCTGGTTTTCCCTTGTTACTCAGACCTCAAAGCAAGAATATTCTGACTTGAAAATGTTTTATGTATATATTCAAAGAAAACCATCATATTTCATTACATCTAATACCAGCAGAACTAAAATGTACCATTATTTTATGCTACACTGAGAAAAAATGCTTTTAAAATTCTGAGGTCACTGATCATAACACCCTGATTGAGAAGATGATAAAACATGTAAAAGTGTATATACTATAACTGATAAAATATAGTACACTACAAAATGAAATAAGGTTAAAGCAATAGGTTCCAAGTTTTGTTTTTTAAAAAAAACTATAGTAGCCTATATTTCAGGGAGGTATTATAGCTATGTTTTTGAAAAGGGTCCTTGTCTATTAAAGATACACGTGAATAGGATTTTTGCTTCAAACTGATTTACGGGGATGGGGTAGCAAGTAAGAAGAGGACGATACAAGGTTGCTGATGACTGTTATGGATGGGAGACAAGACACAGGGCCCATGGTACTGGTCACCCAATCCCGTGGATGTTAGAAATATTAACAGAAAATGCTTTTTAAAATGATACTCCATTCAGGGACAACACTGAGCCTTCCGCTGACCGATCACACAGAACAGGCAAAGGAGAATCGTGAGACTGAGGCAAGGGACTGCCTCCTGAAATTACAGCCTATGAACTCGGGAACTAAAACGCCAGCTTCATCAAGTTCACCTACGGCAGTGTCCTGGCTGCCCTGCCCCCGCTTCCAGGACGGTCCTGGCTGTCACATAGGAGGAGCCTCCTGGGAGGATTAGGATTTTCCAAGTGCAGTGCTGGGCAATGCTGATATTCAGGGTAAGCTGTCCTGAGGCGAACACAAACAGTGCTATAGCTACTAACGGACAGTCGGTGAGCAACTCCCTTCTGCAGAGAAAGCGGAGCAGATTTGAGGTGATTCCTATGGTAACATCATTCCCACTCGTTTGTTGTATGATACATCTCCTTGAGATCCAACAGGCCCCAGAGCCCTGGGTTGGCCCATAGCACTGTGTCACCCCTGAGGACAGGGAAGCACGGAACGGCAAGGCGTCCGGTCCCTGGGCCCAAGTCTGCCCTCTGAAGTCGCTGGGGAGTGAGTTCGGCTCTCCCTCCAGCCTTTGAGTGCTCCAGAGCCCCATCTATCTCCCTCCACCCACCTTCCTCACCACCCTGCCTTCCCTCTAGAACATTCTTGTGTGACATCTCAGCAATGCCCTCCTGCCCGGGGCCTGTCTCCTTGGGCGGCTCCAGGGTCTCCTGTTCTGGACAGCAGGCATCTGCTGGTTATTTTAAGTCCCTGTCAGTGTCTCCAACATCACCTCTTCCCATGATTCAAATTGTACAAGGAGCCACCTAAAAAGTCGACACTCACGTTGGAACAAAATCCCAGAAAAGAAGAAAGGAATAAGCTTCTAGTTACAGCCACAGAAAATACCCACTATATCTACATAGCTAGCTGGGCTACCCCCAAATAAAGAAATCTAAAGATCTTTAAAAACATCTTTAAATACAAATACACAGATTCCAGATTGTGCAGCTGATAGGGAGAGGTAATTTGAATGGAATATTACCTTTGAAATTAAGAAATTTCTATAGAGTATCTGTGAAAGAAAAATGCAAAAAAAGTTTAACTTCAGAAACTGAGTTCATTTACAAAGGTAAAAAAAAATCGAATACAAGATCAAATTAAACCTAAGTACAGCAGACTTCTAAAAAGTAATAGCAAATTGATTTTTTTCAATAAGATATTTAGTCAAGTTGAAAGGAGAAGACGACCCCTTTTCTCTAACCGAAAGTCAAAAAACTGGAAGAGATATTTTTCAAAAGCATCTAGTTACTGAGTCTTCATTCTGTTGTCTTCAGGATCCTAAAATATTCTGATGGCTGCATCATCCTGCTAAATAAAGAAAAACCTGCACAATGCACAATAGATGAGGCAACACTTACTGACTGTAATAAAGAATCTGCTTTCCTATTGACCAGTCATCTATCGCCTCTAAAATAACTTCATGATTAGTTTGTCCAGTGCATTTTTAGAAGGTCCTGGCAGCACCAATTAGAGAACTGTAATTATCTGTGAAAGAAAAATCGTTCTTAGTACTGATTTCCCGGAGGTTGTTTAAGGTAGTTGTGACTTCTCCCGGTCAACATACATGGGAGCTCAGACCAGTGAGAACTTTTTAAAACAAGGCCGTGTATGTATGTGATACGCTGACTGTGCAGCTCAACACAGTTCAGTGCCAAGTGCAGCTTTCTCTTCGCTCCGGAATACGGAAACCTTCACTTCCCATCTCATCGTCCGCAGATGAATCGTGCCACTCTCGATGCAGCATCAGACTTCCAGCTACTTTTATAGATGAGCACATACTCCCTTCCAGTCTTTGTGATAGAAAAGGGTGATTTTAAATGGCATTTAAACTCAAGTATTAAATAAAAAATATCTTTCTATACAACAGTAGACAGTATGCCCTGGCAATTTCTCAAAGATTTTAGTTCACAGGTTTGAGAAAATTCCATTAGCTTTAATTATTTATCAGCAGTCAATTTAGATTACTGTTCTTGACCTATTTTTACAGTGCATGGGCCACCCAGCAATGAAAGAAATGAATAGTCTTTCTCTACAATGGTTGATTTTCTGCAATAATAGAAATCTAGTTTAAAGAAGGAATGGAACCCCAAACATGTAATTACCACAATATATAACCCGCCATGCTGCTTTTGTAGCTGGATAAAATGCACATCTTTGTGAGTTTTTTGGTTATTAACTGAGATTATCTTGAAAGGGATAAACTCACGCATGCTGTAATTTCTTCCCATTTAAATTTCTCGGCGCCATTTAAAACATGTTCCATGTCCTGGCAGAAAGTCTCTGAGGCTGATGATATATACCTTCTGCGTTGTGCCTAACACAACTGCATGACGGGCAGGACTGGCTCTGGGGCTAGAGGGATCAGCAGCAAAGACGGGATGGGCAGAGCTTGAGTGGAAGGCCTGGTGGTGAGCAGTGAGGACCACAGAGGGGCACCATGACAGGGACCCTCGCGTTCCCGAGTGGGAGGGGATGTGCAAGACCCACTTGACAACGAAAAGTGACAAGGTTATCAAATTGGTAATGCCCAAATTTGAACCTAAGATGATAAAGGCTGCGGATGGTACCGAGGACACAGAAGAAAGACACATTCGAGCTGCACGGAGGCCCCAATCTTTGGGAAGACCTGACAGCACATGGCGGCAGCCCAGTGGCATGGCAGTGTCTGAATGCCATGAAGGTCTGGGGACCCCTGGTTCCCCTCAGATCCTTTCAGGGGTCCCTGAGGTCCAAGTGGCTCTTATATGCCTTTTTTACTCCTTTCCTCTCAAATGTGCGGTGGAGTTTTCTAGAAGCCTGTGACGGAATGATAGCCTCACTCTGTTGCTGATGGCACCATGCTTGTGTGCTCCTGTGCTCTGCAGATCCCTTGGTCTTTGTCTCTAACACAGCGTTGCTAGACACTGCACACAGGCTCTCCAGAGTCCTCCATTTTAAGATGCCGAAACTTTTGAGAAATGGCCGCTCTAAGGTTTCTGGTCTTGGAGCCGAGGACTTGCTCTCTGTCCGTTCTGAGGATCGGTGTGTAGTCCCGAAGGCAGCTCGGACAGGGATTTGTGCAGGCGCTGGCTCTCACAGCCTGGCATCTGCCCTGCCTGGTCCCCAAAGCCACGTGTCCTGGCCAGCCCAGCTGGAACAGGAACTTCGCGGGACTCTCACTGGCCAAGGGGTCAGCGGCGGGAAAGGGGGAAGCCAACCTCAGGCTCCTTTTCTCTAAATAAGTCTGACCGTCGCCTTTAGGCCTCTGAGTTAAAGAATTCTTCCAGGTGGTTTTCTGAATAACTGCTCTTGTCTAAACCTCTCATTTTATTTCAGAACCTTGAAAATTCTGCTGTTGACTTGTTGGCGTACCTATATATCAACAGATTTTGAGTTTGTCAAAAAGAAGAACCACGTGTTATACATATATTTCCACGTATTCAAAAACCACTTGAGCAGTTGCTACGCGCAGTGAATGAGACAGTCATGGTCCCTGCCCTCGTGAAGCTTATGTCCTAGCAAGAGTGGTGGCCCAGATGTAGATTTCTAGTGGACTGTGGAGGGGCTGTTTATGCCTCAGCCCTACTGCTGGGGCCCAGATGGCACTAGGTCCAGGGCAGACCCTCAGTGAACCGGTGGACTGAATGAACAAGCAGATGCTCTTCCCAGACTCACCACCAAGCCCACACTTCACGGGCACGGCCACAAAGGGGATGTGTGCACGAGACAGGGAACAGGCCCCGAGATACCTTTCCACCCTGGGACCCTCAGAAGCCAACAAGGAAGTGTAGCTCCTACTTTTGCAAGACAGACCCGCTGTGTAATTTATTCCGGACCTCAGGTCCTGCTGACATTTAGACAGATGGGCTGTTTAAAATTAGAATGCAGATTAATTTTTCCACTTAGTACTCTTACTTTTAGGAATCTACCATAAGAATAATCACAGATGTAGGCAGAGATTCAGGCAAAAGAATGTCTAGCAGGTGTTTAGTACAGTGGAAAAGGAGAAACACTGTGGATTCCAACAACAGACAGTAGAGATATGCGTCAAATCGCCACCGATGTGGACAATCTTCACTGTGGCTGGTGCTAGGGAGGGGGGTACCTGGTGTTGGGAGGGCGCTTAGGAGGCCCTGGGACGGCGAGGAAGGGTCCTCTGAGGAAGGGCACCTGAGCCCAGATCTGGAAGATGAGCAGGGGGTCGATGAAGAGAAAGGAAGGGAAAGCAGCCACGAATACAAAGTGTGTTTCTAGCCTGACCCCAACGTTATAAATATGAATTCACACACATGGAAATGCTCGGAAAAGAACACCAAGAACAACAATGGTGCGAAACAGTAGATGACGCTAAGTGAATGGAATTATGGCTTACTTTTCATTTCTTTATCTTTAATAAATCATATCTTTAATACCAAGAACATTTTTTTTGAAAATTGAGCATGGGAGCAGGCGATATTTCTAAAAAGTGAAGAACTTCTTGAGGGGTATAGAGCACAGGGTCATCCACCCTGCAGCTCCTCGATGGCAGAACCTCCGTGTGGCCGGCACGCAGCCAGACAGACAGGCCAGCATCATTTTAGGCCGTGCACAACCCACAAACAAACTGCTAGCACATGGCTAGACGATACATATTTTTCCAAGAAAGAATCACTTTGTAAGTGTAACAGGCGTCAGCAGAAAACTACTGGTCCATTGTTGTTTTATGGTTTTTATATATTTTTATATATTATCATTTCTATAACAAATTTTATATATTTATTTGAGTTGGAGTCTCACTCTGTCACTCAGACTGGAGTACAGTGGCTGCTCCTGGTCACTGCAGTCTCGATCTGCTGGGCTCCGGCGATTCTTCCCCCTCAGCCTTCCAAGTAGCTCGAACTACGGGTGTGCGCTACTACACCTGGCTAATTTTTGATTTATTGTAGAGATGAGGTCTCGCCAAGTTGCCCAGGTGGGTCTCGAACTCGCGGGCTCAGGCAATCCACTCACCTCAGCCTCCCAAAGCACTGGATTACAGGCTGAGCCACAAATTACATATTAAAAACCAAGCTACCAATAGTATATAGAGCATAATCCTAATTGTGTTAATATATGTAATATTTATGAAAAAAGATGAGAAAGATCTAATGCAACACGCTGACATTTGTGTCTAGGATTGCAGGTGACTTACTTCCTTGTGTAGGCTGTGTGTTTTAGGTGATACACACATGTCTACAGTGAGCATTAACTACCATTTATAGTCACAGATATCAGGGACTATGGAGGAGACTTACAGAATCATCTCACACTACCAACAAAGGGACAGGGAAAGCCCACACACAGCCCTGGAATGAACACAGGACTCTCCAGACTCCAGACAGAAGAGGTCGGCCCAGCAGGCAAATGACAAAGCGAGTACGGATCGCAACAAGGAGGCACATCAGGTCGAAGATCAGGTCTCAAACACGCTCCTTCCCAGTTCTGATCTCGGTTTTCCTTGTTTTCCTGCCAGAACGCTTTACTCCAAGTTCATCCATCATTTGTGTGCAACTAGCTTACCTAAAATTAAGAGGCATGAAGAGATATCTTTTCGTCTTAGTTTAAGAATCGGCACATATGTTTATTAATATTTACTAGCTTCACAAAGCTGCTCTGAGGAATAATTAATAATGAACGATGGGTAAATCTACTTGCAGACACAAAGCGCACTGTAAATGCTTCTACAGACACTCGCTCAAACACAAACGGAAACAGAGGCAGGATGCAAACAAGACATCCAGCGACTCATGTGTAATCAGAAAGTCCCACAGATGTGGGATCTAGAAGGGACCTCGTCATTTTTACATGCTTTTGGGGGTGACAGGCAGAATTCCATAGAGTCACTGGCATAGGAAATGCCGACCATAATTTCTTAATTTCTAAATGGAATTATTTATACTGTATGGATGGAAACCATGTCTAAGAAACATATGTAACTCAGTGGGCAACTAGGGAATTTAAACCTTGAAACCAGAATTCAGGTTTCAAGATGCTCAGCGGTTTCTCTGTGGATTACCTCAACCTATCAACTGAGCAGAAACAAAAACTTCCAGGCAAAGAAAGGCTCCTGGATCTCCCCACCTTTAGCATTCCCCGACGGCAGACCAGCAGGCTGCCAGAAAGGGGACCCAGCATCACTCCACCCAAGAAAGTCCATTTGAGGGCCACCAAAGAAGCACCTTCTCTGTTCCATCCAGTTTAATCCAGCAGCCCTCAGCGACCTCTGGGGTCTGGCAGCTGAGGTCTGCGATCAAAGGTGGACCTGATCCATTGGCTTTTCATTCCTGTTAGTCTGCAGAGCTCAAAGAGTGTGTCTACAAAGCAGTCTCCTTGGTATTCATCAGTATACTCAACTCTGCAGTTCCTAAGGATGCACGCATTTCAAAACGAGTACGTTTCATGGGAAATCCTGAGCAGGAAACACGGCTGTGTTGTGGGAGCGAACGGTGTACTGGGTGTCCCAATCGGTCTCTTCTGGGCCTGCTGCCTAGGGCAGTGCCAAAACAGCAAGAAGCAGACTCTGCTCAGAAGCTGCTGGACCAGAAGGAAACAGCCTGGGGCTCATTTCGCACCCTGTCCCTGGAGCTGGAGCACGCATCCCATCTAGCACATTAACATATTAAATAGAGAAGACTTTGTCTATCAGTCTATCAGTCTATCAGTCAACAAAGCACAGATCCCTCATTTTCTGGAGTGACCAGTCAGAAAATATATTGCATACGAGAGCCTGGGTCTATGGAAAATTGCTAACACTTAGAGAATTACCACGTGTTCGGTAAACTAGTGGCTTTAAAATACCTTCAGAATTCTTCTAGCGATCTTTCTCAGGCCTGTTACCAAATAATAACTTTTGCCCAGTCCTGAAATTTTCTTCTAAACACACGGCACTGCTTCTTTGTAGTGAAACAATTTAGGAACGAAATACAGTTGAAGACATTCTATATCTCTTGGCGGGAGCTGCTGGCCCTGCTAGATGAATCACAGAGAAGTCCATAAACGTCAAGTGCATTTGCACAGACTTTTTCTTTTGTTACCATATATGGCAAATATAGACCTATTTATCGCTAACCATCTCAACTTACCGGTTTCTGTACCTTACAGTCTTTCTTAAAAACTCCTCGATCGACGAGTCAGCCGCACAAGACAGTGCATCCCATGGCAGTAGCAACATTCATAAGCCCGGCCGGTGCTTTTTTTTTGGTATGACAGCAGAATGTTTACATTGGTATGTATTTGAGGTAGGTCAAAGTACCTAGCTATTTACATTCTTGCTACATCTTAGCTAACAACACAAGGCTATAAGGATATCCGCAAGAATTTCACCTGAACAAGTTTCTCCCCAAGGAATTATGTGTTTCTTATCACACATTCAGGTACTGGCTGAAAAACAGTGGTTGGCGGTGATTGTTTTTGATATATTCCTTAAAGAGATAAATGCCAAAAACATTTTCAGGCTTTCTAAAAGCTGACTGCTGGAAAATTCCACGACTGGTGAATACAATTTGAGAATTCTTGGGGGAGTGCTTACTGCATGCACTGAATCATTCAATAAACTTGTACTGAGAGACAGAAACTCGAACAGTCCCAGGTCTGTCCCCACACCCAGAACGTGGAGTGGACCCAGAACACATGAGGTCTGCGCCCACTGACGGCAGCCAGGGCCAGTTCTTCACCGACTCAGGCTGTCTCTCTGAGGATTTCAGCCAGAGAAGACGCAGGGGAAAGCACATTATCCGTCTATCTCCTGCTTTTATTTTCCTATTCCCACATGTGACATGTGCAAAATCTTCAGCCACAAGCCTTAAAGGCTACTAAAGGCCCACAGAAGATAAGTAAAGGAAACTGGCTTTGTAGCATGTGGGCCAAACATTCTGCTGTCCAACCTGAGATGCAAATTATCCCACTCAGCTATGGGTAGCAACCTAAGTAAGGCATGCAATTCCACAGGGGGTCTGTGAGACTCGATGGGAAAAGGGTATCTGTTGAGAATGCTCATATGTATGAAGGACCATTAGAAGGTCTGAAAAAGCGAATATTGTGAAATCAACAATAAGGCACTCTGTGCTTAAAACTTAATTGGGTGATATTTTAGAATACCCATCAGAAGACTCCTTTCTGTAATCCAAATTTATCTGCAAAATAGATTTTAAATTCAAGTGTCTAGGTAAAATAATGTCCCCCCCCCAATATGAGGAGGGCATACCTCCGAGTCCCGTCCCGCCTAGGTACCAACTACATGACTTAGTTCTTGTCTGTACAGGGAGCTAACGACCAAGGCCGAAGAGGCCATCTGTGTCTCCAAAATCCCATCACCAGCCGAAGAGAACAGCAGACCCGGCAAGGAAGTGTTTCTGGAGAAAGGTCTTGGAGAAAGGTCTGGAGGGGCTAAGTGTTTTCTGTCAGGCTGAGGGCCATGACATCAGAAAGCATCCTTCTCCACATGTGCCCTGTGTGCCAAGTGCTGGTGTGGCCGCAACCGCCCCCTCATGATTCTTCCTTCCTAACAGGAGGCTCTTGTCTGATTCCACCGACTCGGGGGACATGCTAGGGAGAACGAGGACAGCGCGTATGCTCTACAATTTGCATCCAGAGAGGACTTCCTCCAAACAAAGCCTCCTTCTCAATGGTGGCAGAAAGAAGGTTCAATATACATGAAAATATAAATTAGTCATGCCCCTAGGCTTAGGAACTCAAGAGGCTGAGGTGGGAGAATCGCCGAGCTCAAGAGGTTGAGGCTGCAGTGAGCCGTGATCATGCGACTGTACTCTATCTAGCCTGGGCGAGAGAGCGAGACCCCATCTCACAAACAAACAAACAAACAAACAAATACTTCTACTTTTATAAGCATGACAAGCATCTTCCAGAATAGTCCTCGGATCAGCGAGGCAGCGGGACTCACACTCGGCCATCATAGCTCCGTCAGCGACTCAGCAGGACATCCTCTGGACGCTCCTTCATCATGAAAATATGCCTCATGCTTATTACATGTAAATATGCACAGATACACATTAAACACGCACACACACACACAAGTCAACGGACAACTAACTCCATCACTACTTCTGTCTTTCCCCTTCCGGGAAGCTGCAGGTGTGCACATCACCTGCTTGTGGTCTGCCATAAAGTAGACGCCCACACACACGACATGATATAGATTTGACTTCAGGAATGCCGCGTCAGTCACTTGGTGAATCTCCCTTTCATATGCAAGCACGCAGGCAGGTCACTGACACTGAAAAATTCCAATGAACCTGAACGTGAATGCTAGCTCTGCCATCTACTAGCTGAGTCAAGTTAGGCGGCTTATTACATTGTCTCCTTTTCAAACCTCAGCTTTCTCCCATCAGGACTGATGTCACTTGCCTTACAGCTCTTCTCTGATGGTCAGAACAATCTTTGGCACAAAGGAGGCATCTAGTAAACGCATCTGTTATGATGACGGTGACAATGACCGCCATGACATCATCCTATCCCTGCATCTGCACTACTCAGAGTCCCTGAAGCCTCTCTGCCTCCGACCTGTCTGGTCGACAAAGTGTGCCTCCATGCAGGTGGGTATGCAGGCAGCCTAACCCCGACTGACTGCGAGTTCCTCTCAGCCAGGACACAGTTGCCACTTCTCTCTGGGCACTTGGTCAAGGGCCTGGCATTGTTCACTAGACGCTGCTAACTTCTGGGCAGCCAGAGCAGACTCCAATAACCCTGCTCTCTCAAGCTCTCTCTGTCCCCTCAGCAGTCGAAGCAGAGAGTGCGTTTCCCAAACAGCAATTCCCAAAGGTGATCTCCGCCTGCTAGCTTATGGCCAGGGAAGGTATATTCAACGTCCCCGGCTTCCTGCAGTGTTACCTCACACTCAAGGATCGGGCCTCTCCCGACTGCTACCTGTCCTGCGAGCACAAGGCATTTGACATCAGGGAGCCCAGCACTGGTGGCAGAGGAGGCCACTCGCCTCACCTTTTCTTTCTGAAGAAGTCTGCTGTTCTGAGAGGTCAGAGCGACCCTTCGTTTCCAGGCCCTGTGAGTGCTAGAGAGACTCTCTCTCTCTCTGTTTTAACATGTACCAAGGAAAGATTAAGCTAAGTGAGACATGCCAGTCACGAAGGCTCGCTGAAATTATGCCTGCTAATCTTTTAAATGGCAAGAACATTATGCAACACAAAAGGAATCTTAGTAATTCTAAAGCTTTTACCCAGCTGAGAAAGCGTAAATTCACAGAAACACTAGAGATAAAAAAAGGCCGGGACGGTTGGCCAACCCGTCTGCCACCCGTGGTGTGGAGTACAGAGGTCCCATGGTAAGAGACGGGGTGGAGGCCTGTTTTGGGTCAGAACTCACGTGAATGGTTTCACTTGCAGAAAGAGGCTGGGCTCCCTGGCCTGGACTGAACGGTGTTCGTGGTCTGCTCGGAACCGAGCTGCTCCACAGCCCTGCACAGCCTTTCTTTAGTGTGTACACTGGGGGGTTGGTCACATCCAGGGAGGGCCCTTTGCGGAGCCAGCATCACAACAGGCACTGCACTGGGCTAGCTTGTAGACGCGGCTGAACAGCCCTTCGGGTGTGTGGGATCATCCTCGCTGTGTAAAGAGGAAATCTGGGGCTCCAAGAGGTTGTTTCACCTGAGGCCGTTTGGCTGCAGTGCAAACCTGGGCCCGCTGGCGCCAAGCTACTACGCCCCGCTACCTTCTCGGCTGCATGTCACCTGGAACCGCCACGGCTGGCAGGCGAGCTCTGAATGCTGCAATTCAGGTTGATCGCTGGGACCTGCTGGAGCACGCGCTTCGCGGGTTCCCTGCACCTTCGCTGCTTCCCCGGCCGTCTGGCTCTCCGACCTCCCTCCTGCAAGCCTGAACTGCGGCGAGTGACCACAGACCCAAGAAGCCTCTGACCTGCCACACACGCAGCCGTGCTGCCAGGAAGACCGAAGAGCCTGACAAAGGGCCTCTGGTGCGAGTCCTGCTTCACCATGACCACGCCTTGGATCCTCTCTTCTCTTGAAGAGATTTTTTTCTCTTTCTTGAGTAAAGGTCTCACTTTGTCACCTAGGCTGGAGTGCAACGGTGCCGTCACAACTCACAGCAGTCTTGACCTCTTGGGCTCAAGCAATCCTTCCACCTCAGCCTCCCAAGCAGCTAGGACTATAGGCGTGTGCCACCACCCTGGCTAAGTTTTTGACTTTTTGTAGAGACAAGTTCTTATTACACTCCCAGGCTAGTCTCAAACTCCTGGGGTCAAGCGACCCTCCCATCTTGGCCTCTCAAAATGCTGGGATT
>CAUYQG010218995.1:15000-34700 GCA_963574415.1 Tarsius wallacei | reverse complement strand
AGGTGGAACATACCTCAAAATATTAAGACCGATCTATGAGAAACCAATAGCCAGCATACTGCTAAACAGACAGAAATTGGAATCATCTCCCTGAAAACTCTAACAAGACAAAGATGCTCTTGGGTTTTCAAGGTATATAATCATGTCGTCTGCAAAGAGAGATAACTTGACTTTCTAGTTAACTATTTTGATACCCTTTATTGCCTTCTCTTCTCAGATTGATTTAGCTCAGACTAACAAAACTATATTTAACAGGAGGGGTGAGAGTGGGCATCTTTGTCTTGTTAGAGTTTTCAGGGAGATGATTCCAATTTCTGTCTGTTTAGCAGTATGCTGGCTATTGGTTTCTCATAGATCGGTCTTAATATTTTGAGGTATGTTCCACCTATGCCTAGGTGTTCAAGGGTTTTCATTAAGAAGGGGTGCTAGGTTTTATCAAAAGCTTTTTCTACATCCAATGACATAATCATGTGGTTTTTGTTTTTACAACTTTGATGTATTTAATTATGTTTATGGTCTTATGACTGTTGGACCAGACTTGCATCCCAGGGATGAAGCTTACTTGGTCATGGTGGATGATTTTTGAGATGTGTTGTTGAATCCAGTTAGCTAGGATTTGTTGAGAATTTTAGAATCTATGTTCATCAGAGATATTGGCCTGTAGTTCTCTTTCTCTGTTGGGTCTTTACCTGGCTTGGGTATCAATGTGATGTTAGCTTCATAAAATGATTTGGGAGGAGTTCCATCTTCCTCAATCACCTGGAATACTTTCAGTAGGATTGATATCAGTTCCTCCTTGCATGTTTTGTAGAATTCTGCTGGAAATTCATCTGGTTCAGGACTTTTTTTTTTGTAGGTAGTTTTCTTATGACAAAGTCAATTTCCTTGATTGTTATTGGTCTATTTAGGACCTCAATTTATTCTTGTTTCAACTTAGGGAGGTTGTGTCATGTCAGAAAGTCCTCCATTTTCTTTACGTTTTCAGGTATGTTTCCATAAAAATGTACATAGTTGTCTCTGATGATCTTTAGCATTTCTTCAGGGTCAGGTATGACTTCATCTTTTGTGTTTCTGATTGTATTTGCTTGGGCTTTTTCTTTTTCTTGGTCATTCTAGCTAGGGTACCATTGATCTTGTTTATCCTTTCAAAAAACTAGTTTTTTGTTTCATTGATTTTTTGTATTATCTTTTTATCTTCTGTGTCCCGAATTTGGGCTTTTATTTTGCTGATTTGGATTCTTCTGCTGAAGTTAGGTTTTGATGGTCTTGTTTTTCCAGCTTCCTAACTGACTTGTTAGGTTGTTAATTTGAGATCCTCCATTTTCTTCATGTGCATTTGTAGAGATATGAATTCCCCTTTTACTACTTCTTTCATGATATTCCAGAGATTTTGGTAAGATATTTCTTCATTTTCATTTGTTTCCAGGTATCTTTTAATCTCTCTTTTGATTTCTGTGTTGACCCAGGAGTTGCTTAGCAACATGTAATTTAGTTTCCATGTCTTTGTGGGTGTTGGTGTTGATATTTATCTTTATTCCACTGTGGTCTGAGAATGGTGTGGCAAAATTTCAATCTTTTGAAATTTTTTTATGCTTGACTTATGGCCAAGGATGTTGTCAATCTTAGAGTACATTCCATGTGGTGATAAGTAGAATGAATATTCTGTGGTCGTTGCGTGGAGTGTTCTGTAGGTATCAATTAAGTCCATTTGGTCAAGAGTCAGATTGAAGTTCTGGATCTCCTTGTTGATTTTTTGTCTTGATGATCTATCTAGGATTGTGAGTGAGATATTAAAGTCCCCAGCTATGATATTGTTGGAGTCAACATATTTTTTGAGTTTACCTAATTCTGCTTTATGAAAGTTGGTGTCCTATGTTGAATGCATATATGTTTAGGATGGATATTTATTTTGGATGGATTGAACCTTTTATCATTATGTAGTGACCTTCTCTATCTTTTTAAATTTTTGAAACCTTAAAGAGCATTTTGTCTGAGATTAATATCACAATTCCTCCTTTCTTTTTTGTTCTGTTTGCCTGATATTTTGCTTCCCATTCTCTTATTTGTGTCTGTGAGTGTCCCTTCTGGTGAGATGAGTCTCTTAGAGGAGGCAGCATAATGTTTCCTGATGATATTGTATCCATTTTGCCATTCTGTGTCTTTTCAGTCGTGCATTTAATCCATTCACATTCAGGCCAATTATTGAAATGTGAGAGTTTATCCCTGTCATGAGGTTATTATAGTGTTGTTATTGTTCCTGTTTGTTTGTCTTTCTATTTTGGGGGGGTGTTTGCTCATGTGTGTTTTCAATCTTTTTCCTGTACTCTTGTGAAGAACGTTGTTGTACTTTTTTCCTTTTCTTCTGTGTTTAATATTTTCTTAAGTGTTTCTTGTAGAGGTGGTCTGGATGCAGAGTAAGTTCTTAGGAATTGGATGTCTGGGAAAGATTTTAATTCTCCTTCACTGATGAAGCTTAGCTTGACTGGGTAGGTTATTCTTGGTTGAAATTGTTTATCTTTGAAAACTTTGAATATTAGACTCCAAGCTCTCTTAGCCTGAAAAGTTTCTGTAGACAAATCTTCTGCTATTGTAATTGGTTGTCTCCAGTAAGTAGTCTGACGTTTTTTCTTGCTGCCTTTAGGATTTTTTCCTTTATACCTACTTTGTTTAGGTGAATTTTTTTGTGTCTGGGAATTGGTCTTCTCATTTGTTGTCTTTCAGGGTTTCTCTGCATCTCTTGTGTTTGAATTTTTCTATCCCTGATGAGATGATGGAAGTTTTCTTGAATAATTTCATGGAATCTTTGTTCTAGGGTGATCTCTGTCTCTTTTTCTACCTCAGGAAGTACAAGTACTCTTAGGTTAGATCTCTTGAAGTAATCGCTCATCTCTTGAAGATTTTGTTCCATCTTTTTAAGCTTCTTTTCTAAGGTTTGGACAGTTTGGGTTAGTTCTATATTTTGGTCCTCAAGATCTGAGATTCTTTCTTCTGCTTGGGTAATTCTGCTTTCCATGCCTATTAGTTTGCTATTTATTTCAACCACAGTATTCTTTACTGCTGTTATCTTAGTTATCAATTCCTTCCTATTTTCCATTTGTCTCTCCTCAATTCTTTTTATTCTCTCTATTAATATCTTGATGTCTGGATTTTTAGTATGTGACCAGTCATTCTGGGGGCTCTTCATTGTTTGCATTTGAAGTCTTTTTCTCAGTGTCTGACCTCCCAGGGGTTTGTGTGAGACCTATATTGTTCTTTTGGTTTTTCTTCATTTGTGTAGATTTTTGTCCCTCCTCCCCATTTTTTTTTCCCTTTCTTCCTTAATTCTGTTTTTCTTGAATGGCAGGGTTACTTTTACTTCTGTGTGCTCAATCTCCTATTCTTTCTTATTTGTATTCTCTGGCTTTGTTCATTTTTGAAGTTGGCCTGTGGGTTGGGGACTGTACTTTTTTCAGTTTTGAGATTTAATTGAGGGGAGACCTGTGATTCAGAATCTATCTGCAGATCCCAGTTTTCACTAACAGGTGTTCGGGCACCCTGGTACCCACGTCCACTATCTTACAATTTCCATGCAGTGGGGGTTTAGGTTTGCTCCCTGGAACAAAATGAGATAGGAGAGAGGAAAATAATGGAAGAAGGAAGGGGAAGGGTAGACAGGAAGGTGGAGAGAGAGAGAAGAGTAAATAGAAAAACAGACAGACATACCAACTAACAAAAAGAAAAGAGGCACAAAGATAGAAAAGAGTAAAAAGCAAACAAACAAAAAAAGCCTAAATAATACAGGCAATCACACAAGCATGCAGCCCAATAGAATCCTGCCTATTGATGTATTCTTCCCCTACACATAGAGTGAATCTAAAGAATAGGAAGAAGAAAGATAAAATTAGTAAAATAACAAAAGCAAAGCAAGTACGAAAATGTTATCAAAACTGGAATGGAAGAGAACTAAAAATAAAACTAACTAAAAGCCAACAAAAGTGGGCAAAACAAACAGTAAAAATAAAAAATAAAAAAATGAGAAACCAGACTGGCTCTGCGGTCCTTCCTGTGTGCCCAAAGTTCTTTCAGCTGTGATCTCTAGCTCCTCCCCTCTGCTCTCATTGCAGGCAGATAGGGTTACTTACATCCTGGGTCAGTAGCTGCAGGCCTACTTTGGGAGGAAAACGAATCAGATCTGGGTTTACTGGACTTGCTGTCTTTTAGGTCTGTCACACAGATCTGAGTTGTCTGATTCAGCTTGGGGGAGGGGCTTCTGTCTCTCCCGGTTTGACTAGATTACATTAGGCAACAAGTTGGAGGATGTGGCGGAGCTGGGCCAGCCAATGCAAATCTCTGCCTGGAAAATGACTGCAGTGGGCAGCTCCTCACCAGGCATGGACTCCTCTCTGTTTCCCTGATCCTCTCTCTCTGTTGATCAGATCCAGTGCTCCAGCTGTTCTATTATGACAGGTGATGGTGTGGGCCTGGTGCCAGGCACTGGGAATCAGCTAGGTTCAGCAGGCTTTTCTCAGGTGCTCCCGCAGACGTTTCTGAGTGCGATCTTGCAGGCTATGCTTCAACATCCGGGAGGTGGGGGCCTGCAGTCGCTCTCAGAGGGGGGACCTGGGTGCATGCACCTGATTATTCCCTCAGATGGGCTTTCTCACTCCCACCAGCGACTGCCCACTCACTCATGCAGAGAGTCTCAGTTGACACTTGTCTCCACGGAGACTCTTACAGCCTGACTTGTCATCTGCCATCTTAAGCTCCGCCTCCATTATCTCAGTGCCCATTTAAAATTATACCAGTCAAGATATTGTGGTATAGTTCAGTGGAAATCTAAATAAACAAATGGAGCAGAATATGAATTCTAGAATCCCGCCCTCAATTGTGCTTTTGTCTATATTAAAATAGAGGGGATATACAGGACTGTAAGAAAATAATAACATTTTTAGAAAAAGTGTGTTTGCCACTCTTCCCATTGTAGTCTTTTATCTATTTCTCTAGCCTTAAAGTTGGGCTTGTCTTGTGACTTGCCTTCAGCAATAGAATGTAACTGATCTAGGTGATCTGAATTCTTCTGCTAAGTTAGGGTTTTGATGGTCTTGCCTTTCCATCTCCCTTAGGTGATTTGTTAGGTTGCTAACTCGTGATCTTTGTATATTTCTTAATGGCTGTGTATAGAGTTGTAAATTCCCCTCTTAGTGCTGGTTTCATTACACAGCAGAATTTTTTGTAAGACGTCTCTGTTTTCATTCATTTCCAAGAATCTTTTAATTTCTGTTTTGATGTCTGTATTGACCCAGGAGTTGTTCAGCATGATGCTGTTTAGTGTCCATGTCTTTGTATTTTGGGGTATCTTGGTGGTGGGAGGCACATAACATCAGTAGGGGGATCCAATTCCAGACCAGGCAAAGTGAGGACCAATGGGAGGCCCAAACTTCACCTATACAATGACCACTTATGCCCCTAATCCTGAATTGTTCCCCACATATTTAAAATAAATTTTAAAAAAGTGCAACAGTTCTAGACCTCAGGAGGCTTTACAGATTCCACCAGGCATTACAATGGTGGGAGTATTTTCAGACCATTATGTAAAAAAAAAAAAAAAAAAAATCAAGCTTATGGATGGGTCAAATGCTAAGTGGAGGACAGTTGAGGAACTTCAACCAAGAGGTAGCACGTGTCACATGTGTCAAGGAAGTCTGGGGCATTCTTATCTACTTGGTGATGATGTATGAATGAGCCCAGCTGAAACCAACCAAGAAACTGGCCAGACAACCCACAGAGTGATGAGAAATAACATCAGATTTTTAGAATATATGTAAGTTTCACAGTGACTTACAATGCAGCAATAGGTAATTGATACTGATAAAAATAGTCTTTAAAGGAATATGAATAAAATCACAATGCAATACTAGCTCACCAAAAGCAGAATGAATAAAAATAAGGGGGGAAAAAGATTGAAAATAGCAAGTGTTGGTTGCAAGAAGTGTGGATTGTTACAATTACTTTGGGAAAAGTCTTTGACAGATTTAAAGTTGTCCATATGTATGTCCTGTGACTCATCCATTTCACTCTCAGGAACAGACCTGCCAAAAATGCATGCATATGTTTTCCGAAGCAGGTACTAGACTGTTCATGCAAACACTATTTATGATAATAAAAAATTGAACTGCTTTATTTTCCATCAACAATAGATAGGGTAACCATGGTGTATTTACCCAATGGCATACAGAAATAAAAAAGAAAGTTAGAGTTATGCTATACCAAGTGGATAAGTCAATATAATAAGAAAGCAGAAACAAAGGAGTACATATTGTGTGATACTATTCATCAGAAGTACAAATACAGAATTAATATAGGTTGTTATGAATAGAACTAGAGAACTTCATCCTAAGTGAACTAACTCAGGCATAGAAAACACCACATGGTCTCACTTATATGCAAGAAATAAGTGATCACAAAGATGGAAATAAAAAACAATGGGGACACCAATAAGGGGAAGGCAGAGAAAGGGTCAGGGTTCAGAAACTATCTATTGAGTATAATATTCACTATCTGGAGAATGGGCCACCTGAGACCAAATCCCCACCACTACACCATATATCCATGGAACAAACAAGCACTTGTACCGCTTGAATCTAAAGTAAAAATAAAATTAAAAGTTAGAATAGCAGTTAACCATGGGGTTATTTGAATGAGAAATGGGGACAAAGGGAGATTATAGGCACAGACTTTTTGTTGCTGTTTCTGGTTATGGTTACTCCCTTAAATTGTAGAAAATCTAATAACTATGCGGTTTTATTTAACAGTTCTACAATGACTAGTGATATTTAGCATTTGTTATGTGTTTATTTGCCATAAATATACTTAAGTTCCCATCTCATGCTCATTTTAGTGGGTTATTTTATTTCTTCTGTATTAATGATATTGAAAATGTGTCATATTAATTATATTAAAAAGTGTCACATCAGGTATTGTCTTCTGGTCATTCTCTTCGTAGTGTTTTTCTAAGAGAAGTTCTTAAATCAGCCTGTCACCTGTTTTTAAAGGTGAGGTTTTATTAGAACAAACCGCGTTTATGTTGCATACTATATATGACTGTTTATGTGCTACAATAGCAGAGTTGAATAGCTGGAACATAAATGATATGGCTAAAATATTTACTGTGTAGTCTGTTACAAAGTTTGCAAACTTCGGGTGGCCAAGAAATAAAGTACACTGCTATTATTTTCTTTAAGCAATCATTTATCTTTTAGAGTAACTAATAATTTTAAAAACTTTTAATTTATTTTATTTTGAAATATGTATCATTGCACTTTAAAGATATGAAATAATATGTATCTCATAAATAGGATTGTTTTTGCTGTTATTGCTATCTTGTTTGACAGTATTACTCTTTCAGTCATACACAAAAATATTATCCATAAACTCTAATTTTTTTTTGTTTACATTACTTCTGGGGAAAATATATTTTCATACATGGCCTTATTCCTCTGTACATAATGTGTTATTTTTTTCTCTGGTTTCCTTTAGGCTTATCTTTTGGTCTTGGCTTCAGAATTTTGAATATAATGTGCCTAGCAGTGTGTGTGTGAGTGTGTGTATGTGTGTGTGTATGCCTGTTCACACATGTGTGTGTGTTTGCACATGCATCCACACACTTTATGTTTGTATGCCTCCTAACTAGTTTTCACAGAGGTATTTGAATCTATGGAAAACCATCTAATGTAAGTCCATTCTTCTTTTCTATTGTAAATATTTAAGGCAATATTTTTTTCTTAAATCTTCATTTGTACTCCAGCCAACATATTATATATGACATTTTAAATATCATTCAGCTGTAAATGTTATTAAAGTTTCAGTATTTTTACTTATCTGGCTCATATGTTTTTTAAAATTATAGTTTTAGTTCAAATCAATGGTTATATTAATTATGTTTATTATCTGCTTCTAAATTAATATTGTTTTATGTGCTATATAATACCAATTAGTCAATTTTGTTATACAATTGTAAAAAAGTGCAGTGGAAAATGAATGTGAGTATATTTCTGATCTATATGGAGAAAATAATATCTTAAACTTATCTCAGAATTACCATCTCTAAGTTTTTAGAAACTTGGTTATATAAAAATGGAAATTTTGATCTACCAGATGAAATAAAGGCTAAATTTATTTACATATATATCACAGACAGAAAATACAAACAAAAATAGCACATACACACACATATGTATTTGTGCACACATGTATACACATATGCTTTCTTAATTAAGAAAGACAAACAAATCAATCATTTCATCATGATGCATTATAGTTCTTGTAATTCCATAAGCTATAATAGATGTAGATCAATAGGTTTCCTTATAATTTGCTTGTTGAAATATAAATATGGCCAACTTTAGAAAATAATTTGGAATTATTTTTTAATGCTGATAATATCCTCCTCTCTCTATCTCTTTCTGTCTCTCTTTTCATTTATCTCCCTAGTTAAAGAAAGTCAGGATGATAAACAGAAACAGAGAGAGAGAGGAGTACATGAATTCACTTAAGTAAATTATTTTCAATATTCTAATTGATTTGGCTGTTATGTTCACAAATGTGTAGCCATATATATATTTACTTCATATAAGTATATACTATATATACAGTATATATGTATGTATATGTATTTTTAAAATAAAGTGTGTCATGAATAACAATTATCTATTTCTATTATTTTCCTGTTTGTTACATTACACAGAGGAGAAAGTTCTGTTTTCTAAACCCTCTTTTAACATGGAGAAAACAGATTGGATACTCAATAGGTAAGGAAGGCCACAATATATATGGAGAATTTTTTCTACTCTGCATTTTTAGAATTCATTTTATAGAAAGTAGGGGATAATTAGTTTTCCTTTAACATACTGATTACCTTTAAGCTAAAATATTACATAGAATAGTGTAAAATATTTCATAGAATAAATTATTACATGAAATATTATACAGAATAAAAGAAAATAAACTAAAGCAAATATGATATTATGTGTAAACAATCTTCATGTAGGTGTCATAAAGGCAGGTTTTCCATTCCTGCATTACTTCACTTAGGATAATGACCTCTAATTTCATCCATTGCTGCAAAAGACATTATTCTCATCTTTTTATTCATATTTTTCAATAAATTTAAATAGTTATAAATGGTGCATTACTTGCCCCTAAAATTGTGTGACATCATTAGTTTTTATTTTAGAAAGCAGGATTTATTGACAGGATAGAAAAACTTCCACAGTGGGAGGGGACCCGAGAGGGTTGCCCTATGTGACATTATTTTAAGCTTAGTAAGCTAAATAATTTTCTATCCAAAGACAAATTAAACTCACAATAAACACATCTTACTCTTTGAGTTCAAAATGTAGTAATAATGAAAACAATGAACAAATTTTCCATCCTGTTCAAATATTATTTATCATGCCTTCAGAGTGCTTTTTTGGTTGCTAATTTTTTTTTCACTACTAGAAACTACATATTATAAGTTGCGATACTCTTCTTGTGTAATTCAGGTTGAAATTAGTAATGAATCATTATCATGATATGTACATAATATTAATAAGTATAAAAATATATTGAACAGAAATTTCTGTTATAACAAAATCATGAGCTGTTTTTTATATTTTACTTCATAAATTAAATCCAACTAAAGATGTGTTTACATATAATAGAACTTAATGCACTGACAAATACCCAAGATACAACCTATTTACATAATTAAACAATTAAACAATTTCATAAATGATTACATGTTCAAAGTCTTGAAAACCTAAATATTTAAGGCATTTCAATATGATTCATTAGGGTATTGAGCAATTTGTTTAGAATTTTTGAAAAAACAATTAGATTGCTCTGTGAGAATTATAATATTAATAAAATACTGAATTTAATAAAAAATGAGTTTAGCAAAAAAAAGCATCAACTTTAAGTAGTAGAATAATTCACTGCATAACTATTAGAGCCTAATAACTATACTGAGTAATCTTTTGTTACTGTATGATACACAATAGAAATAAACTCTAAATAGATTTTCATACAATACAATTAATATTTTATTTTAATTCAAAACACAGTACTGAATTTTTTCTGACTCGTACACTTACTAATAATTCTGATATATATGTGTATTTATATACACACACACATAGGTGGGGGTGTTCAATATTGGCACAAAAATAGCAAAATAATATCTGGTGGTATATAATTTAATCCAAAAATTATTTAATCTTGATAATCATAGCAATCTGGTATTTAACAAGCTAAGTAAATACATTTTAGCTTAAACTATAAATAATGCATGTGAATTAATAACAGCAGATATGAACTCTTACCTAAGACACAAGAACAATTGCAGCATGACCTTAAATTTACTAAACTGGAACAATACTCACACAAAATTATTTTACTAATATTACTTATTGACTTTATACATAAGTTCTTTCCAATCATTCAATTCAGTTTTCATCTACAACTCTTTTTACATTGCAAATGTATTAAAATGCATTTAAATTATGTACATGGAAAATAAGTCAACTGGTATAAAGAGTTTGGGGAAAAAAATTCTGAATCTTGATAAATCAACTAATAGAGACAGAATTGTGCAGGTGTGAGGATACTTGTGCACTGGTTTCAGGAAGTATGTTTAAATTAGACTGAGTTGTATTTCAGTGTAAGAAATCCGTATTACCCAATGAAATGCTGGAAAAGAATTATTGAAGGGGAAGTTTCCTCTTCTCATCTCCAACTAACTCTCACCAGATCAAATATAGAAGAGAAGTAAGTAAATGGCCTGTGTTAGGTTTACAAAATAGTAATGAATAATTATCATGATATATACATAATATGAAATTTGATATTTCTGCTATTAAGACTAATTAACAAATTTTTGTAAACCTTACAATTAGAATTTTCCTAAGAATTCAAAAACAGGCCAGGCTCGGCAACTCAGCCTGTAACCCCAGCACTTTGGGAGGCCGAGGCAAGTGGATTGCCTGAGCCTGCGGGTTGCCCACCTGGGCAACTTGGTGAGCCCTTGTCTACAATAAATCAAAAGTTAGCCAGGCATGGTAGCTCACGCCTGTAGTTCTGGCTACTTGGAAGTCTGAGGCAGAAGATCGCTTGAGTCTAGCAGGTCGAGGCTTTGGTGGCCAGGAACATGCCACTGCACTCCAGTCTGGGCAACAGAGTGAGACTCCAAATCAAAAAAAAAAAAAAAGGAAAAACAATTAAATATTTCATTTCCAAAATAGCATATGTAGTAAATTTTAGCAGTGGAATTTTTGGCAAGTAGATTTTTTTTCTAGAAAATTAAACAATTAAAACAATGTATTTATATTATATAAATTGACTATTTAAAAATCTTGGTTTTAATCTGCATTGGGAAGCCCAACCTTACACATGTATAATTGTTTTAAATAAAATAAAGTAACAACTTAAATAAGATTTAAGTTAATTATAATGCTAATCTCATAATTATAATCGAGATTAAAGTGGAAATATTCTTAAAATTCAAGTAAATTAATTTATTGAGGAGAAAATAGTTTTTGAAAAATTTAAACATATTTTCCCAAATTATTGTTTGTAAATGCAAGATGAATTGAATGAGTCTTAGTTACCAGATATATCAGTATATTCAAAAACACTCTTCCTGTTTTAAGATCATGTGCAGTGAGGCAAGACATCTACAACTGGAAGGATAAAAATGAAAAAAAAAAGAAATAAAAAATTACACTGGAAGATAGGAGAAACCTGGATGAATAAATATAAGAGTTATAGTCTACACTTGTCATAACACACTGTTTTGCTTTGTTATGTGCTATTTCTAATTTTTACTAAGTACATCTAACATGCAAGATATTTCAAGGTGCTGAAATTAATTTATTCTATTTTAAAATAATTATTTTAACAAACAAATATGGCTAATTTTAATAAGAAAAAGGCATTATTGTCACCTCTTAGGAAAGATGACAAAAAGCAACTACAGAGGTGCATAATATGGGAAATTATGCAAATATACTGAATATGTGAGGAGCAAACGATTAATTTTAGGGAATGAAAAGACAGGTAAGAGTTACAATTCTCGGTGATTTGTGCATTGGGAATTGTAAACCTTCCTGATTGCATTAATTGAGGACTAGGTGAGGTAGCAATTGTGCAGATGTCACTATGAATGCTGCACAGATATGCACAGCTGTCAGTAGCAAGTATACCACTATTGTGTTTAATTTCTATATTATATGCATGTGGCAGCTTCAATAATGAGATTTCAGTGTAAGGTGGACAAGCAATAACATCTACTCTTTTCTTAGAAAACTTAAATGGTTTCTAAAACCCCTACAAGAATTCCATAGAAACAATACTACGTCTGCAACATGGAACTATCATCAAAGGAAGAAGAATTTTCCAAATTAGAAAAGCATTAGATCATTTCTTATGTTTTATTGTGTAATCTTTTATGGTTGGAATTTGAAAGTCACAGCATATTTATAATTGAGGTAAATCATTATATATATAAAATAATGAAATAATAAGGTAGCTTAGAACATTTATTGCAGCAGAGAATTTTGTGTGAAACAAATTTATACATTAGTAATATGGATCATTTTCTTTTCAGATATTAAAATCAGTCTATGACACATATTTCATTTGTGTTTCCGTTATTCTCTGCGACCTCTTAGAAGGTCAGTAGAAGAAAAGTTATTTTTGAGGTTGTGATTTAAATATTTTCTGATCTTTAGATAGGATAGAATTTTGGAGTGGCTATTTAAATATTTATTTTCAATGGCTATAACAAAAGTTGACATTGATAGGTTGGCATTTTGTTACTAAGACATATTATTAAATGACACAGTTGTGAAACATTTGTTTAAAATGTTATTATTTCAACTGCATTTAATCAAATTTTATGAATAATATGAAAATTTTATAACTATATAATATAAAGAATTATCAAGAAACTTACTTTTTGCAATATAAATATAAGCATGCACCACCACTCTCAGCTAAATTTTTATTATTTTTTTTATGTAGAGATAAGGTTTCACTACCAGACTTGACAATTAAATTTGTAAATTCACCCTAGAAAAAGTGCTACATACCTCATTGCTGAATATCACTATGGTCACCTTCAAATTTCTCCCCTTTGGAAGCTATGCATCGATGCCAGAGCCTATTCTACCTGTCAAAGCAATTTTGGAAAACTTTTTCTGAAATGGCCACCAGAGCTGTTGTCAGTAAACAAATAACTGTACTGAAATACCCTTCCTATCACCTGATCTGGCCCCCAGTGACTTTTTTCTTTACCCAAAGATAAAGGAAATACAGAAAGGAGGACATTTTGATGACACTCAAGACATCAATATGACAACAGCTCTGATGTCCATTCCAGAAAAAGAATTCCAAAAGTGCTTTAATGGGTGGATTAGTTTCTGGCCTCAGTGCATAGCTTCCCACGAGGAGTAATTTGAAGGTGATCATAGTGATATTCAGTAATAAGGTATGTAGCACTTTTACTAGAATGAGTTTGTAAACTTAGTCAGTTTCATATACACTTAAATTATCAATTCAAAATCAATCAAAGGCCTAAATGTAAAACTTCAAATATATGAATCCTAGAAGAAAATGTAGGAAACACCCTTAAGCACATTGGAGTAGGCAACGAATTCTTGACCTAGTCCCTGAAAGCAATTGCCATAAGCATTTATATAAGTGGACCTCATCACACTGGAAAGCTTTTGTACAGCATAAGAAGTCAACATGAGATTAAAGACACAACCCACAGAATGGGAAATAATATTTGCAGATTATGCATCTGACAAATGCCTAGCATTCAGGATTCATAAGGAACTCAAATTACGTGAAAGGAAAAAAAGTTATTAAAAAATGGGCAAATACTTTTTCCCAGTCTGTAGATGAAAAATGTATACTGCTAAAACTGTCCTTGAAAATAATTAAGCAGCTTCTTATAAAGTTATATATATATATCACATAACTTTGGTAATTGTTTTTAACTTTCAAATTCTTGTTTTAGTTAACTGTCTACTCTATCAATAATTTAAAAGTCTGTATTAAAGTCTACTATCCTTAAAAAAAAAAATGGGCAAAGGACATGAACAAACATTTCCAAAAAGACAGCATACAAGCAGCCAACAGACATATGAAAAAATGCTCAACCTCACTAATCATCAGAGAAATGCAAATCAAACTACAATAAGATACCACCTAAGTCCACTAACAATGGCCATCAGTAATAAATTAAAAAAAAAAAAAACAGATGCTGGCACAGGTATGGAGAAAACAGAATGCTTCTATACTGATGGTGGGAGTGCAAACTAGGGCAATCTTTATGGAAAGCAGTGTGACACTTCCTAAAATAACTAAAAATAGACAGAGGAACATAAAATTTTCTACAAAAAAGACACCTGCACATGTATGTTCATTGCTCCAGTTTTCACAATAACAAAAGCACGGAGCCAACCCTATTGTCCATCAATAGTGGAATGGATAAAGGAAATGTGGTACATATACTCTATGGAGTATTACATAGTCCTAAAGATGAACAAAATCATGAAGTTCACAATAAACTGGATAGAGCTGGAGACCATCATTCTAAGTGACCTGTCACAGCAACAAAGAACTGAATATTGCATGTTCTCAGTCATAAGTGGTCCCTGAACAATAGTCACATAAGCACAAGGGAGAAATTGACAGCTGCTGGGCACTGCTATAGGAGGAAGGGAGGGAAGGAGGGAGAGAGGACCTGGTCGACTACAAGGGGAAGTGATGTTCCAGCTGGAAGCCCAAACTTCACTTGCATGTAGCCTACTAATGTAACTAGCCCTCACTTGTATCCCACATCTTTATAATAACATTTAAATAAAGAAAATATTGCTATAACTTCAGATCTTTTTACTTTATTGTACATATATGTTGTTAGCTTACATTGGTGTAAGTGTAAATTAGCAGTTGGATATGAATACATTATAGAGATTGGAGATTGAAAGAAAATGTGTTCTGTATCTAAATTTAGTGTTTCTTAAAGGGGAATTATTTGCAATACAATTTTTCTTAATTACAAATGCTTTACAAAATTGCTCAGGATACATTTTAAGAAAAAGTTAAAAAAAAATAACACAATGTTTAAAGCCAGCAACTCAAAAGAAAAAAATGTGAATCCATAAAACCACAAAACAAAATAGTGTCGTGAAATGGTTCCAAATTAAGCTTCTTTGTTTTGCTTTTTTTTTGTTTGCCATTTTATGATTTTCTTTAAGTAAAACACAATAGTATTGTCTTTACAAGGATGATAAAGATAAATCAGAGTTAAGTATTCTAAAATACAGAGTATAAAGGAAATTCTCTTCATGAATAGTAGAACTTACAGTGGTTTGTAAACTCTTGAAGTATTACATTTTTTTCTAACAACCATACATCAAAAAGTAAAAAAACAACAACAATCCTTAATATCAAGATCACACAGGTTAGCTGTTTGTCCAGAGACCTGACAAATTGAAATTTATTCTTGTATTTAATTACCACAACTCAGGTTTTTGTGTCTCTAGCATGCACACTCAGAAGTCAGATCCTGTAAGAACCATCATCACAGACTTACATAGCTAAATAACTCCTGAGGCTGCTTATATAAATGGGCAAATTTATTTATTTAAAATTGTATATATCATATATATTTGTTACAATATTCTTCATGCCATTGTTAATGTGATCACTTTCTAAATTTATATAAAATGAAAAGTCAATTCATATTCATAAGGTTTTATGTAGACATAGGATTGAATAAAAGCAAGCAATGAGATCTATATATGTTTGATGATACCCATAAAAATAGAGACCTAATTGGTTTAGAATTTTTGACCAGCACAGTTGAAAACTCTTGACTAAGATCTCATTTCTCCTGGTCAGTGCTTGGATGGGTACTGTTAAAGTTTATGTGGGTGAACCTATTTTTGAAATTATCTTGCGTATCTGATCAAAACACGGTTCCTTTAGCTATGCAAATGAGTTGAATCAGCCTATCATCAAATCCAGTAAGCTGTTTCTTTATGGTGTTTTTCCAGGTCTTCTTAGTCACAGCAATCGGAAGGTTTCTATCTCCAAGTACTGATAATATATATTTCCTACATGCAAATGTATCCCATGTAGTTTCCTGAAATTAAATATCCAACTTTCTTTAATTCTGTTATGTAAAGACAAAAATAAGAGGCATATTGGAAGAGTTAATGCAGACTTTTTTCATCAAATAAAAAGTTGCAGGCTACAAAGTTCTTGACAACTGTTTATAAAGTAGAATACTGGGTATGTATTCTAGTTCTAGAATTTTGGAAAAATGCATTTCACAAGACAGTCCTATTTGTCTGAACTTTGTGAGTATTGATCTTCGTAGCTTCTAGTATATATTCATAGACAATGTGTTTAATTGCAAAATTTTTAAAACAATAATATTAGATTTAAACAAATATAAATTAAAAACAAAAATATGAATAATTTTAATATTTACCTTAATAAATAATTCAAGGCAATTAAATTTATATCCCTGAAGAGTAACTCCGAAAATATCTCCTCTCCTGCTGTTCTACAATAGTTATTTCTGCTTCAAGATCTCAAAATTTTTAAAAAATCCACCATCTACCCCAGTAGCTGTGGTATCTTCTTTCTCATCATTTATTTCACTGCCATTTATCACCATAAAATTAGAACCAATCAATAAGCAAGATTTATATACTTCGTCATTACTTTCTCTAGTTTATTTATTACTGTGAGGTACAGTTAGTCAAGGTGCAGTTTCCAGTTACTGGAAGCTGTAAACTTTTTAGGCCAAACACAGAAAGACAAATATGTCAGAGCTAAAATCATGAATCTTATGTATACAGAGAGAAGATTGGTGGTTATGAGAGTTCATGAAGGATAGGGAGAAGTGGAGGATGAAAAGAGTTTAATTAATACAAACATGTAGTTGAATATATCAATAGGGTGACTATAGCTTATAATAGCTTATTGTATAATTCAAAATAACTAGAAAAAGAATAATTGGAATGCTTCTAGAATAAAAAAGAGGCAAGCATTATAAGGTGATGGATATTTCAATTACATGAATTTAATCTTTACAAATTATATGAATGTATTAAATTATCACATGTAGCCCCCAAATATGTACATATGTATCAATTAAAAATAAAAATTAAAAATAATAAACTAAATACAAATATTGATATGTAGTAAAAATAACCTGTCATGTTTTCAATTTTTTAATTAAAATACCTATGTATATTCATTATTTAAAAATAGATTAATTAATTAATTAATTGCTTTGTGAAATTTCTGTGATCAATCAGAGTAATTTTATTCTTACTTGTTCTTTCAGATTTAAAACTCCAAATTCCATCAGAAAAATATTTACTGTTGGACGAAAACACATATATATTTCTTAATCTAAGTTGTTCTATGAGAGTATCATAAAATAAAGTATTTACAAACAAAACTTATAACTTAGGGTACACATCTCAAAACGAACATAATAATAAAGTAAAACATTAGAAGTTGACTGATTACTGCTTACACAAATTATGCAAAGATGATAAATAATTAGAATAATCTCCAGAATATTCATCTTTACATTTAAAATATTAATGTACACCTTTTATACCCTTTTGCCACTTTGATTTATCAAAATAAAGATACCATTATAACAGCTTTTACTATAAACAGTATAATGCTGCTAAGTTTTGAAACTTACAAAATAAGTTTGGGGACCATTCAGTCATAATTTGTTATGAAAACAGAGTAATATTTTGGGATGAAACTAAATTATAGAGAAAATTTACACTTTTGTACCAAAAAAATTAATAAGACCAAGTAAAAGAAAAGCTATACAAAGATAATCAATCAGTGTGTAAACTTTTATTAAGTGTTTATTTTATGTCTTATTGAGGATCAAATTGAATGATGCTTAAAAAGCTTTTAAAAAGACTTTACAGTCTAATTTAGAGTCAAGCTTACCCTAGTTTAAAGTATTAATAACAAAAAAACTACAGAGAATGTTGAATAGACTAATTTCCAAATATATTGTTTTTGTTCTACCATATTTTGGTTCATATTGGGATTGGAAAAAGAAAACAAAATCACTTTGTTACTATAATACCTAATATTTACATAAGTTTTAAGTTACTTACATGACATATAGTAATTTTAGAAAATATTGGAAATTTAAAATAGTAAAAACATAAAAACTATAAGGCATCATTGTACTGCTAGAACTTTTAAAAATACATATTTTCCTTTTAAACAATGTTAAAATGCCAAATGTTTATAATAAAATATTATTTTATGTTTAAATAATTTATGTTCTTAGTGTAACAATTTACATCATATATTTTGCATATATGTATGGACAAAACTATATTTTATGAGGCAGAAAAATAGTTTTTCATTTTATCATCCATGCAGGATCATGCATTCCTAATGGCATTGCTTTTCCTCAGTTTGCCCTTCCAAAATGTACTTTGTCTAGTCCACAAGTGATTTCCATAGAAGCCACTTCAGGGCCAATATCAATTCTGTACATACTGCTTTGAAATGGTAAATGCATATAATTCTTGTGAATGATATCAGTACAAGCGATCATACATACATACATACACACACACATACACACACACACACACACACACACACACACATATTCTTTTTTTAAATTTTTTTTGAGATAGAGTCTCCCATGTTGCCCGTGCTGGGTGCGGTGTTGCAGTGGTACCATCATAACCCACCGCACCCTCAAACGGTCAAGCTTAAGTGATCCTCCTGCCTCAACCTTTCTAGTAATTGGGACTACAGGCATCAGCCATCATGCCTAGTTAATGTATTTATTTTTATTTATTAATTAATTTTTTGTAGAGTCTGTGCCTGCTATGTTGCTTAGGCTGGTCTCAAACTCCAAGCTCAAGCAATCCTCCCACATAAGCCTCCCAAAGAGCGAGGATAACAGGCATAAGCAATCTTACCTGGCTGAAATATATCTATCTAAGTAGATAGAATATGCAATTTAGAAAAATATGAAATAACTTCGTTTTCTATTATCTTGTGATAGCAAGAGTCATAAGTTTAGCCGGGCTCGGTGGCTCAGCTTGTAATCCCACGACTTTGGGAGGCTGAGGTGAGTGGATTGACTGATCACGCGGGTTCGAGACCCGCCTGGGCAAGCAAGACCTCATCTCTACAATAAATCAAAAAATTAGCCGGGCGTGGTAGCCCGCGCCTGTAGTTCCAGCTCCTTGGAAGGCTGAGGCGGAAGGATCGCCGGAGCCCAGCAGGTCGAGGCTGCGGTGGCCGGGAGCGGCCACTGCACTCCAGTCTGGGCGACAGAGACTCCAACTCAGAAAAAAAAAAAAAAGAGTCATAAGTTTAAGTAAAGTGTATGATTGGTTCATATATTCGAAAAAGAAAAAACATATGAAAAAATTGGAAAAAAAACACAAAAGATAATTAGTTTACTTTTAAGTATTCATTTGAGAAAATCCAAATGTAGATGTCTAGAACTAGCCAATGGATCTGATGACATCAATCTAGGGGTGAGAATATTATAGGTGGCACTTCAAATAAGGGTTTGGATTAAGTTGAATAAAAAAGTCAGTTTACTATGAAAATAGCACAACACCAAAGGTAATGAAAACCAACATTTT
>CAUYQG010218995.1:0-10000 GCA_963574415.1 Tarsius wallacei | reverse complement strand
GAGTCACAGAGTAACATCAATTTTTAGCAGATTGCACAAAACAAAACACATTGAGTATCTGTGCTTATTAATTAAAGTAAATACATAATTGTATCTAGACAAATTTATTTTTGAATAATGATTTGTTACATATTTTTTCATCATCTTGGGACTATGCAGTAGACATTACTGTTATCCATCTATTCAAATTTCCTCAATGATAGCAATAACATTATTCAGTCACTCAAGTTGATAATGTAGGCATCATCAACAATACTTCTTTACCATCCTTGCATGAATTCAGATGTTTCTGAAACATAATGTTTCAACTAGTTTTCTAATATCTTTACCTTGTCCATATAACCTTCATTGTAATATCGGTTTGTCATTTATTACCAGAATTATTGCAAGTAATGTTTACCGTGTGCTTCTGCCTTTAGTCAGTACCCCTCCATTCTCTCCTTGCAATCACAAGTTTGGCTTATCTCAAGTACAAGCAATTCATTCTTACACCCCAAATTTTGATGTCTCTTAATTGATTGTCATATAAAATCCATGCTCCTTGCCATGACTATGACTCTATACTAATACTATACATATACTAATATGACTCATTTCATATTACATATTATCTTGTGGGAAAAAAATTGCTGTCTTTAATCATTTTGCCTAATATTTTTCATTTAGAATGATTGCATTCAACTAGTTGCTTCACTTTTAATTTCTTAGGGAAGTTTTTCTACACCTTAGATTGAATTACCTGTTCTTTACCTATTTATATTATTGTATTTCTACATTTTATTGTAAAACTGTGTTAATAAACTTTATTTCCTATATAGCTGTGGGATTATTGAGATTAGTGGTCATATCGCCTGTACTCAACAAAGAGGCAATGCATGGTTTAATAAATACTGTTGATGAATAGATCAGTGAATGACCACATTATGCAGAATTGCGTCTACATTTGTTAGTATTATTGTAGAGATAACTCATGTAGCCAAAATAACTTGCACATAATAGCTAAAAAGTGGTAAAAATATAAATAAATAAACTTAATTATATCTTTTCCTTTGCTAACCTCTTTCCTTTGTTGAAATAAGAAGGTTTCTGTGATATTACATTCTGCTGATGTCCCCCAGCTGCTCTTTCAAACTTGCCTTTTTTGAATCAGCTTCCTCTACACTGACCTCTAAATATTGCACTGCTCCAGGGCTTGTACTATGTTTGACTTTCTTATTCATCAAGTGCTATTTCTAGATAATCACAACCTGTCCAATACCTTTGCATCATCATATGCCACACATGTGTGGCATATGTGTGTGTGTGTATAATTGACTTACTAATATTTAAGCCTTGTCCAGGACTCTATTTTGAGTTCCAAACTTCTATGTATTTGTTATCTCCAGTTCCTATAACACCAACTTAACTTATGTAAAAGAATATAGTTGGTTCCTACACTGAACTCAAAAATGTTCTTTAACCAGTTTGTCCTATCTCAGTAAAAAAATAACCAAAACAATATTTGTTGACTAGAATGAGACAAAAAATATATACTCAGTCTTGATTCTTCATTTTTTTCATATTCTATATTCAATAAATCCCTACATCAAATCAAGTCTACCTTCAAACTCCATTTTAGTCTTTTCATTTCAAATTGTTTTTATTTCACTACTTTAACCCTTCTCCAGGTTCCTTTATCTCTTTTCTGAGCTAATACACTAGCTCCTCTTCTTGTTTCTAATTTTCACTACTGTTGAAGATTCTCTTTTAAACCAGAAATCAAATCATGTAATTGCCTTGCCTAGAACATTTTACTAACTTCTCAATGCAAATTGTATATAATTGAATTTCTTTAACTTAGCTTTTATGCTCTACATTTTAGTGTATACTGTCTAGATATTTTACCTCAAACCCTGACACCATTGTTCTCACACACTCAGTATCCTGGCTTTGCTTGATTCCTTGAACTAGCCACATCAGCTCTTTCTTTAGTCCCTCAGGTGGGAGCTCTCTGTCCAGCTAAAAAGGCGCCTTTCCAAATAGAATCTCTTTTGATTACTATGACTTATCTCCCTCCAAACAATTTCACACTACAGATATTTTTCTTCCTCAGTCTTATCTATCTGGAATTGTCTTTTAAAATATCATTGCCTATTTCTAAACTTTCCCACTAACATGTAAGTGGCCTGCCAGTAAGAACACTGTCTACCATATTCATCACTGAATGCTATGTCTAGAAATGTCTTCTTCATATTGAAGAGTAACATGTAACAACAAAATACCCAATGAAAAATATAGAAAAAACTCTAATTATATCTACCCTTTAATATTTGGCATGTGAGTGACATTTTTAATGGACTTATTTATCTTGATCAATTAACATATTTGCTAAATAGTAGTTTATATGTCAGTTGTTTATTTGAAATGATTGCAGTGAGAATTACGTGAAGTATGTATGCAATACACTCTGCAAATCTTAAAGTGCTATACAGGCTGGGCTTGGTGGCTTAGTCCATAATCCCAGCACTTTGGGAGGCCAAGGATTGACTGAGCCCACGGGTTCGAGACCAGCACAGGCAACTTGGGAGACCTCTTCTCTACAATAAAAAAAAAAAAAAATAGCCAGGCATGGTAGTGCACACCTGTAGTTCCTGCTACTTGGAAGGCTGAGGCAGAAGGATTGCCAGAGCCCAGCAGGTGACACCGGGGTGGCCGTGAGTGTGCCACTACACTCCAGCTTTTGAGACTCCAACTCAAAAAAAAAAAAAGTGCTATACAAAAGCAAATTTTATGGCAATTTTTTTTCTTGGCTATATTTGTTTTCAGCTACAAAGCCTGAAGACCGACCTCCGCAATCTGCATAAGAATTTGATATTTTCTTACAAACTGAACTCTGTTAGAAGCTTGGTCATCCAGAATTTTCATGTTCCAAAGTTGTTGAATGGTACATGTAGTAATGTGTGTGTTCTATATTTTAAGATTAACTGGTTTCTAGAAATTTATTTTACAATTACAAAAGAGACTACCTTTATTTGATCAACAGGGTTATTTAAATAAGTGAACTTAAAAAAACAGTGTCTTTAAATGTTGGCAACCGTCTTTGCAGCTATACTCTTTTAAGTATCATATGGTTATTTTGCAGGCTGAGAAAATGTGGCAAGATATTAGAAATCAATGACCACTGAAACTAACTAGAAAGTGAAAATAGGGTAATTTTAAAATTAGAATATAAATCAATGTGAACCTATGAGTCAACTGACAGAAACTGAATTTTTAGAATGCATCTGTTCCAGAGAATGTGTTGCAGTTGTAGATATTTGGCTAATGATCCAGAGTACTAAAATAAATGTTATAGTCAAATCCAGGGTAGAAGTTTTTAGTTCTGCCCACAAAACTTATGGTGTGTGTGTGTGTGTGTGTGTGTGTGTGTGTGTGTGACTGCATGCGCATGTGTCTGCAACATGTACATCTTTACTTAATCAGTTGCAGGTAAAAGGAATGATGATTTCATAAGAAAACAAAGGGAAATAGAAGACGTAGCTATAATAGTTCTTACTGATCAAATCAAGATTCACTTTTCAATCATTCTGTTTGACATTCAGAGGTTCAGGAGTTCAACAGCTGTTGGGCAAGGGCTTTATGTGCTGGTAGTCATAACAGTGACTTAGGTAGAAATTGTTCTGCTCTCTCTGATCTTAAAATTCATTGGAAGAGAGGGTGGGGGCACAAAAAATGAAGCAAATATGACAAATAATAATAAATGCTATGTTAGAAAAGTTTAAGGCATAAAAGGCTACCATGGCTGTGACATTTACTGACACTTGATATAATGGAAAAAATAAAACTAAGTTCTAATAATAAAGAATACCATCTAGTACTTAGAATCTGTTGGAAGGTGGGAAAGAAATGAATGAAGACAATAAAGAGTACACGGTGAGGGATGGACTGTGCAGTAGGCAGTGGTCAGATCTGGGAGGACTTTGAGAGTCATGGTAATGGATTTGGGCTTCATCTTAAAGAACAGATATAATTAAAGCAGAATGGTGACATAATTGTATTATTGTCTTGGAAACAATTAGCTGATAATAGGGTGCATAATGCACTGAAGAATAAAGGTATTGAATGAGTTAAGGTTTGTTATTGTTTTCCAATTTTTTTGTAGTAATGGTAGTAATCTAAACAAGGAATAATCACTTCTTGGGGTAAAGCTGATAAATTGTTGTTGGAGATAAGCGAGGGATTAAATAGGTTTTTAGGAGAAGAGCCTTGGAGAATGATTTATAATTAACTGTGAGGAAGATGTCAGAGATAAGCCCCAAAATTCTAACTTAGGTCATTGAAAACACAGGGAAAAGTTTACATTTTAGAGACTTGAGAATAATTTCAGTTTTAACATCATTTATTTGTGGGATGTATGATATTCTGAAGGTGATTTCTGTAGATAGTGTTTTCAAAGTATTATACATATCATTTTTTATTTACTAAAATATAGTCAGAAAGTCTCAAATGTTTACAGAGACTGCCACAATGTGGTAGGTCCTCAACTCTAACCAATTGTCTAAAATCTATGTCCTAGATTACTAGTAGAGAAAATAAAGTTTTAAAATTCCTATGGATAAACTGATCTGGAAAAGTTTAGTGGACTTTGCTAAAATTGCGCCAAGAAATAAATTTGTACAAATATTCAACTAACATAAAAAAGTGCAGTTTTGAACAGTTTATTGTTTTATTTTTAGAGTAGTTTCATCAAATGGAGATCAAAATAAGGAATTAGGAATCTGCTTCTCTAGCTCTGCTCTTTTGTTAGTGATCTTGAACAAAGTACTTATTCTGTCTAGATTATAACTGGGAGTCATCCAGCTATTTTCTGTAATTTATGAGAAAAATTTCTTAAAAATCTGATTTCTATACTTATTTCAAACTAGTCTAAAAATACTCCTTAGACATAAAAAAAAGAAAAATATATAGCTATGCACATGAACATTTGGCAATCAATGGTAATATTGACCAGAATCTAGTGCACAAATAACAGGAAATAAATAATTTCTTAAAAGTTTTTCTGCTATCCTGGACATCTCGATATAATTTATAAATCTGGTACCTACTTCTCAATCCCCTCTATTTTTATAAATTACATCTAAATACTCTCAAGTTTGCAGTTTTAGTCAATTTACTCTCTAATCACCTACCCCTCTTTTCTGTGAAATCTATTTTTTACTTCTAGCAATCACTTGTTATCTTTATTTTATAATATATATATTTGTAGTGTCTTTATTTGATTTACCCTTCTGGATATACCTGATCTATATAAAAAGCCTCATCAAAGACTGGTGTAAAAAACAAAACAAAACAAAACAAGAAGCAACTCCTAGACTATTATATGATTTGTCATTTATATCCATGGAAGACTTACCATGTAAACAATTACATTATACTTCCTACAACTATGCTAAAGTGTATTTATTTATGGAGCGTATTAAATGAAGTAAATTTTCTCTCTATAGCTAACTAATTTTGCACACCAACATCATCTTTATCTTGATTGTAGGTTCATTGTATTCATTGTGTTAGAAGTATTTGAAGACTGCTAAATTTATTTAAAGACTGTCTTGATTTCTTTTATTTATTAACATATTCAGTAGATATTCTTTGCTTACTGACATATTTTTACTTTATCTGGAAATAGCAAAATAGAATATGCATATAAGATGATACTTGAAATATTAAAAAAGCCAGCATAAGAAAAATAAAGCTAAACATCTGTGATTTTTTCAAATGTATACATATGACTTATGATTTTGAACCACTGCCATATAAAAAGCCAAAAATACACTAATGTGTGGCCAAAATTTGAAGATGTATCTAAGTTGAACAAACAGAGATATATATAAGTTGAAAATAATAGACTGTAATATCCAAGTCATGATTGACAATGAACACATATAAATTAAATATGTTTGAATATAATATTAGGATGTTCTTTTGTGACCAGCTCTTAACATAAACCACATACAATGTATATCAGGGCCATATTTTACTTAGAAGTAAGTCAATAAAATAAAACTTTATAAAGGATTCTAAAGCCACAAGTATAGAATCAATTGGAAATCATGAGTAAATAGAAAAATTAAATGCACATGTATACACATTCACATACAAATATATTAAATCATATGATGTAATATATTATATTGTCAATATCATATTTACTATGATTTTCTTTATTTCTTTTTTCATTTTAAGATGTGGGGCACAATTCAGGGTTAGGTATACAAATGGTTGTTGTACAGGTTAAAGTTTGGGCCTCACTTACTGGTCCCCACTTCACCTGGTTTGAGATCAGGTACCCTTGTTGATGAAGTGTATGCCTCCCTTGCCTCCCCTGGACGATTCCCACTACTGCCAATCCCTTTCGTTTAGTATTGTAATTGTTCAGGTTCCACTTATAAGTGAGAACATGTGGTACTCAGTTCTTTGTTTCTGTGATAGATCATTGAGTATTATAAACTCTGAGCCCATTCAAGTTGCTTCAAAGTTCATAATTTTGTCCTACTTTATGACTGCATAATACTCCATCATGTAATGTACCACATTGTTTTTATCTAGTCTATATTCAATGGGCAGCACAGATGGTTCTATGTTTTTGCTATTGTGAATAACGCTGCAATAAATATATGTGTGCAGGTATCTTTTTCATAGAGTGATTTGACTTCCTCTCCCAGAAGGGAGATTGCTTGGTCATATAGAAGGTCGATTTTTAGATCTTTCAGGAATCACCACGCTCTTTTCCAGAGGTTGCATTAGTTTACGCTCCCCCCAACAGCGTAGAAGCGTTTTCTTTTCCCCACATCCTCTCCAGCATCTTTTTTTTTTTTTTTTTAGTTATTGATGATGGTCATGCTAACTGAAGTCAGGTGGTATCTCAGTGTGGTTTTATTTTACATTTATCTGATGATTAATGAGGCTGTACATTTTTTCATGTATCAGTTGCCTATTCATATGTCTCCTTTTGAGAAGTGTCTATTCATATATTTTGCCAATTTTTTTTTTTTTTTGGAGTTATAAGTCTCACTCTGTCACCCGGGTTGGAGTGCAGTGCCCACTCACGGCCACCACAGCCTCGACCTGCAGGGCTCAGGTGATCTTTCAGCCTCAGCCTTCCAAACAACTGAAACTACAGGAATGTGCCATCAAGCCCGGCTAATTTTTTGATTTATTGTAGAGATGAGGTCTTGCCAAGTTGCCCAGACTGCTCTCAAATCTGTGGACTCAGACAATTCTCTCACCTCAGCCTCCCAAAGTGCTGGAATTATAGGTGTGAGCCACCATGCCCATCTTACTGTCAATTTTTTAATAGGGCTGATTGTTGTTTCTTTTCAGCATATTTGAGTTCCTTGAAGATCCTGGAGTTTAGACCTTTGTCGGATATACAGTTAGCAAATATTTTTTTCCCATTCTGTGGACTGTCTCCCTGCTTCCTTGATGGTTTCCTTTGCTTTGCAGAAGCTTTTCAGTTTGATGAGGTCCCACTTATCTATCTTCTCTCTTATGGCCTGAGCATTTGGGGATTTGATCAAGATTTGGTTGCCAGTTCCAATTTCCATAAGGGTGTCTCCTACATTTTCTAAGGATAGTTTGAGGTTTTACGTTTAGGTCTTTGATCCATTTAGAGTTGATTTTTGTGTATGGTGATAGGTAGGGGTCTTGTTTCAGTCTTCTTCATGTGGTCAGTCAGTTTTGTTAGCACCAGCTACTGAATAAGTTCTCCTTTCCCCAGTTGTTAGTGGAGGCTTTGTCGAAGATAAGTTGGTTGAGAATGTGAGGTTTTGCTTCTAAAATCTCTATCCTGTTCCATTGGTCTATGTGCCTGTTATTGTACACATACGAGGCTGTTTTGATTATTGTAGACTTTAATAAAGTTTAAAGCCTTGAGGTGTGACACATCTCCCTTTTTTTCCGTTGCTGAGGATTGTTTTGGCTATCTGTGTTCATTTATGATTCCGTGTGAATTTCTGTATTGTTGTTTCCAGGTCTGAGAAGAATGATGCTGGTAATTTAATGGGCATTGTGTTAAATCTGTAAATTGCCTTGGGTAGGATGGACATCTTAACAATGTTTGATTCTTTCAATTCATAAGTATGGAATATTTTTCTATTTGTTTGTGTCATCTTTGATTTATTTGAGCAATGTTTTGTAGTTTTCATTTTTAAAAAGTCTTTCACTTTTTTGGTTAGGAAGATGCTGAAGTATTTCATTTTTGTGTAGATATTGTGAATGGGATTGTGCTTTTTATTTGGTCCTCTGCCTGTTTGTTGTTGGTGTATAAAAATGCGACTGTCTTTTGCACATTGATTTTATACCCTGATACTTTGCCAAAGTCCTTTATCAGTGCAAGAAGGTTTTTGACAGATTCTATTGGATTTTCAAGGTATAGAATGATATCATCATAAAGAGGGATAACTTGACTTCCTCTTTTCTTATTTGGATACCCCTAATTTCCTTCCCTTGTCTGATTGCTCTAGCTAGGATTTCCAACAGTATGTCAAACAGAAGACATGAAGTAGGCAGGCTTGTCTTGTTCTAGTTCTCTGGGGAAATGCTTCCAATTTTTGTCCATTTAGCAATATGTTGGCTGTGGGTTTATCATAGATGACTCTTATTTTGAGGTATGTTCCCTCTAAGCCTAGTTGTTCAAGGGTTTTTATCAAGAGATGCTGATTTTTGTTGAAACCTTTTTCTGCATCTAATGATATAATCATCTGATTCCTATTTTTACATCTGTTGATGTATTTAATTACATTTATGGTCTTGTGAATGTGGAACCAGCCCTGCATCCCAGGGATGAAACCTACTTGGTCATAGTAGATGATTTTTGAGATGTGTTGTTAGATACGATTTGCTAGAATCTTGTTGAGTATTTTTGCATCTATATTCAGCAGGTAATTGACTGTAGCTCTCTTTCTTTGTTGAATCTTTACCCTGTCATAATTACTATGATTTTCAATTGATAAACCAAATTCTGAGCTAACTCAACTTTATTCATTTGGTATTATCCATTTTATCCATATTAGATGGAACATAGAAATATTTTGTTGAGGGCTTTTACATGTATTTCATAAGTGATATAGATCTGTGGTTTTAATTTTTCTTGTAATATCTTAATCTACTTTTGGTACCAAATTAATGATGATTTTTAATGTATTAGGCAGAGTTGCATGTTCAGACTTTCTGTTTCACTTTGTTCTAATTTGGTAGTGTATGTATTTTTAGGAATGTGCTTCTGTCATCAAAGATTTTATATTTATTGTTATAAAGTAAGTCCAAGCATACTTTCTATTACCATTAATGTCTGTAGAATACATAGGGATTTCCTACCTTACAGTTGCGATAGTGGTAATTTTTTTTTAATCTCATCTCTGTTTCCTGATCAATCTTGCTTGAAATTTGACAAATTCATTGATTATTTATAATGATCAGTTATTTATTTTATTGATTTTTTAAAGGTTTGTTTTGAATTTAATTGATGTCTGTTCTTACCTTTATGACTTATTTATTTTTCATTTGAGTTTAACTTCCTCTTAGCTTTCTAACTTCTTAAATTAAATCTCTATTATAGTTTTTATGCTTCCTAATATGAACACTTAAAGCTCTGAAATTTATATAATGTATTTTTGGTATAACCCCTAATTTTAAAGTATTTTAATTTTCTCTATTTTCTTTTCTTTTTGTGTGTGTGTTGGAGTCTCACTCTGTCGCCCAGACTGGAGTGCAGTGGCCGCTCCCGGCCACTGCAGCCTCAACCTGCTGGGCTCCGGCGATCCTTCCTTCTCAGCCTTCAAGTAGCTGGAATTACAGGCACGCGCTACCACGCCCGGCTAATTTTTTTTTTTTTTAATTGTAGAGATGAGGTCTCGCCAAGTTGCCCAGGCGGGTCTCGAAACTGTGACCTCAGGCAATCCACTCACCTCAACCTCCCAAAGCGTGGGATTACAGGCTGAGCCACAAGCCCGGCTAATTTTCT
>CAUYQG010218993.1:0-12604 GCA_963574415.1 Tarsius wallacei | reverse complement strand
AGCCGGGCTCGGTGGCTCAGCCTGTAATCCCGCGCCTTTGGGAGGCTGAGGTGAGTGGATTGCCTGAGCCCGCGGGTTCGAGACCCGCCTGGGCAAGCGAGACCTCATCTCTACAATAAATCAAAAAAAAATTAGCTGGGCGTGGTAGCATGCGCCTGTAGTTCCAGCTACTTGGAAGGCTGAGGCGGAAGGATCGCCGGAGCCCAGCAGGTCGAGGCTGCGGTGGCCGGGAGCGGCCACTGCACTCCAGTCTGGGCGACAGAGTAAGACTCCAACTCAAAAAAAAAAAAAAAAAGCTACCAAAATCAAAAGAGTATGTTACTGACACAAAGACAGACATACAGATCAATGAAACACAAAGACAAGCCAGAAACAAACTATAGCATGAATGGCAAAATGATTTTCAACAAGGGTACTAAGATCATTAAATTGGGGAAAGGACTTTTTTTTTCAACAAATGGTGTTGAGAAAACTGGATATTCACACTTAAAACTATGAAGTTAGACTCTTACCTCACAAAATATCTTACTAAATTATTTCAAAATGGATTAAAGACCTAAATGTAAGAGTTAAAGCTATAAAGCTCTTGGGAACATAAAGAAAAACCTGTATGACACTGGATTATGCAATAATTTCTTAGACAATTCACCAAAAGCACAAGCAACAACAAAGTAGATAAATTTGACTTTACCAAATTAAAAACTTTTATAATTGGAAGGAAGGACACTATCAACAGAGAAAAAGAGCAATTCATGGCATGGGACAGTATATTTACAAATCATCTATATGATAAATAATTAATATTTAGAATATATAAAAAAACTATAATTCAGCAAAACAAATTGAAAATGGGCAAAGGAATTGTATATATAAGTTACTATGTGCATGAAAAAACTGTTCAATTTCTCTAAACAGGAAAATGCAAATCAGAAACCACAATGAGATACCATTTCACACCCATAAGGACTACTATTATAACATTTAAATTATTTTAATGGAAAATGAGAAGTGTGGGTGAGGATGTAGAGAAATGGAAATCTTTGTAAATTGCTGACAAAATTGTAAAATGGTTCATCTACTGTGAAAATGCTATGGTCATTCTTCAAAAAAATAAATGCTAGTATAGAATTATCCTATGATCCAGTAATTCCACTTTGGGGGTATATACCCCACATAATTGAATATGGAAACTTACAGAAATATTTGCACACTGTCATTAATAGAGGCATTACTCAAAATAGCCAAACATAGAAGCAACCCAAGTGTCCATGGCTAGGTGGATGAATAACCAAAATGTGTCACATACAGACAATGGGATACTATTTAGCTTTATGGAGGAATCAGGTACTGCACATGCTGCAACACAGGAGAGAACCTTGAAGACATTAAGTTAAGAAATATCCATTTACAAAAGGATAACTATTGTATATTCCACTTACATGAAGTACCTAGAGTCAGCAAATTCATAGAGATAGAAAGGAGAATAATGGCTACAAGTTGTGGGGGAAGAAGAAAGCAGGGAGTTAGCACGTCATGGGAGGGGATTGGCAGTAATGGGATACTGCCCGGGTTTAGGAAGAGAAAAGACCTCTTCAGAAAATAAAAAGTCAACAAACAAACAACAAACTGTATAAGAACCTCCTGACAAGGAGAATACAGAGAAAAGGGAACACTTCTACACTATTGGTGGAAATGTTAACTAGTACAAGTTCTGTGGAAAACAGTGTGGCAACTCCTAAAAGATCTAAAAGTTGACCTTCCATACGACCCAAAAATCCCTCTTCTGGGAATATACCTAGAGGAAATCAAATCACTCTATGAAAAAGATACCTGCACACGCATGTTTGTTGCAGCATTATTAACAATGGAAAAAACATGGAACAATCATGAAGCCCATCAAAAGTGGACTGGATAAAAAAAAAGGTGGTACATATACACAATGGAATATGTATTCTCTTCAACATCTGTTGGTTTTTGAGTTATCAATGATGGCCATTCTGGTCGGAGTTAGGTGGTATCTCAGTGTGGTTTTAATTTGCATTTCTTTGATGACTAGTGAGGCTGAGTATTTTTTCAAGTATCTGTTGACTGCTCTGTGTGTCTTCTTTTGAGAAGTGTCTATTCATATCTTTTGCCCATTCTGTAATGGGGCTGTTTGTTTTTATTGCTTTTAGGCATGTTTGAGTTCCTTGTAGATCCTAGATGTTAGGCATTTGTCAGATATATAGGTGGCATTTTTTTTCTCTATTCTGTGGTCTGTCTCCCCACTTTCTTTATTGTTCCTTTTGCTTTGCAGAAGCTTTTCAGTTTGATGAGACCCCACTTGTCAATCTTATCTCCATGGCATGGGCACTTTGGGTTTTGATCAGGAATTGGCTGCCAGTTCCAATTTCCATAAGTGTGTCTTCTGCATTTTCCAAGGTTTTCATAGTTTGAGATTGTACATTTAGGTATTTGATTCACTTAGAGTTGATTTTTGTGTGTGGTGATAGGTAGAGGTCTTGTTTTAATCTTCTGAATGTGGTCAGTCGGTTTTCTCAGCACCATCTACTGAGTAAGTTATCCTTTCCCCAGTGGTTGATGGTGGAGGCTTTGTCGAATATGAGTTGGTTGAGAAATTGAGATTTTGCTTCTAGAATCTCAATCCTGTTCCATTGGTCCATATGCCTGTTCCTGTACCAATACCAGATTGTTTAACTCATTGCAGCCCTATAATAAAATCTGGAAGTGTGATACCTACCACACTGTTTCTTTTGTTAAGAATTGTTTTGGCTATTCGTGATCATTTATGTTTTCTTATGAATTTCTGTATTGTCATGTCTAGATCTGAGAAGAATGATGTTGGTAATTTAATGGGTATTGCATTAAATCTGTAGATTGCCCTGGGTGGGACGGACATCTTAACAATGTTGATAATTCCAATCCATGAGCATGGGACATTTTTTCATTTGTTCTAATAACTCTTTGAGTTATTAGAGCAGTGTTTTGTAGTTTTCATCATAAACGTCCTTTATCTCTACAGTTAGGAAAATGCCGAGATATTTCTTTATTGTTTTCTTTTCTTTTCTTTTCTTTTCTTTTTTTTTTTTTTTTTTTTGAGGCTATTGGGGTGGGATTGTGCTTCTTATTTGGCTCTCTGCCTGTTTGTTGTTGGTATATAAGAATGCAACTGTCTTTTGCATGTCAATTTTGTACCCTGAGAATTTGCCAAAGTCTTGTATCAGTGCAAGGTTTTTGACAGGTTCTTTTGGATTTTCAAGATATAGAATCATATCATTCACAAAGAGGGATAACTTGACTTCCTCTTTTCCTGTTTGGATACCCCTGATTTCGTTCTCTTGTCTGATTGCTCTAACTAAGACTTCCAATGCCATATTGAACAGGAGGGGTAAGAATGGGCATCCATGTCTTGTTCTGGTTTTCAGGGGAAATGCTTCCAATTTCTGTCCATTTTGCAATATGTTGACTGTGGTTTTATCATAGATGGGTCTTACTAGGTGGCTTGTTAGCCACTTACTAGGTGATTAATAAGATGGCTCTTATTCGGTATGTTGCTTCTGTGCCTAGGTATTCAAGGGTTTTTAAACAAGAAGGATTGCTGGATTCATTGAAAGGTTTTTCTGCATCTAATGATATAATCATGTGATTCCTATTTTTACATCTGTTGATGTATTTAAATACATTTATGGTCTTGTTCATGTTGAGCCAGCCGTGCATCACAGGGGTGAAACCTACTTGGTTAAGGTGGATAATTTTTGAGATGTGTCATTGGATCTGATTTGCTGGAATCTGGTTGAGGATTTTTGCATGTATGTTCATCAGGGATGTTGGCCTGAAGTTCTCTTTCTTTATTGGATCATTACACAGTTTGGGAATTAGTGTAATGATAGCTTCATAAAATGATTTGGGAGAGTTCTGTCTTTCTTAAGTGCTTGGAATACTTTCAATAGGATTGGTATCAGCTTCTCCCCGTATGTTTTGTAGAACTCCACTGGAAAAACACCTGGTCCAGGACATTTTTTTGTCAGTAGTTTTCTTATAATGGAGTCAATTTCCTGGGTTGTTATTGGTCTATTTAATGTCTCAATTTCTTCTTGCTTCAGCCTTAAGAAGTTGTGTGATGTAGAAAATCCTCCATTTCGTTTAGGTTTTCAAAATTGTTTCCATACAGGTGTGCATAGTAAACTCTGATAATTTTTTTTTGTATTTCTTTAGCATCTGTTGCTATGTGATCTTTTGCGTTTCTGATTGTGCTTATTTGGGCTTTTTCTCTCTTTTTCTTGGTCAATCTGGCTAGGGTCCATTGATCTTGTTTATTCTTTCAAAGAACCAGCATTTTATTTTGTTGATTTTTTTCTATAATATTTTTGTCTTCTATGTTCCCTATTTGGGCTTTTACTTTGGTAATCTGGATTCTTCTGCCGAAGTTAGGGTATGGTTGTCTTGTCTTTTGAGCTCCCTTGTGTGATTTTTTAGGCTGTTAACTTTTGATCTTTTCATTTCCTTGACATGTGTTCAAAAAGAAATGAATTCCTCTTTTAGTACTGATTTTGTGGCATCCCAGAAGTTTTCATAAGATGTGTCTTTATTCTCATTTGTTTCCAGAAATCTTTTAATTTCTGCTTTGATTTCCACGTTGACCCAGGAGTTAGTTGTTCAGCAACATGATGCTTAGTGTCCTTGTTTTTGTGGGTTTTGGGGGAGCTTCGTTGGTGTTGATATTTACTTGTATTCCACTGTGATCTGAGAAGGTACGTGGCAGTATTTCAATTTTATGGAATTTTTTTATGCTTGATTTATGGCTGAAGATGTGGGCCATCATGGAGTATGTTCCATTTGGACATGTGTAGAACGTATATTTCATAATTGTAGGGTGGAATGTTCTGTAGGTATCTACTAAATCCATTTGGTCAAGCGTCATGTTGAGACTCCAGATCTCCTTATTGATTTTTGTCCTTGATGATCTATCTAGGGTTGTTAGGGGATATTAAAGTCCCCAGCTATGATAGCGTTTAGTCAATATTTTTTAATCGTTTACCTAGAAGCTGTTTCATAAAAGTCGGTAGTTCTATGTTGGTTGCATGTATGTTTAGGATGGATATTTCTTCTTGATGGATTTAACCTTTTATCATTATGTAGTGACCTTCTGTATCTTATTTTATTTTGGATAGCTTAAAGGATATTTTATCTGATATTAAGATCACAACTCCTGCTTTCTTTTGTATTGGGTTCATCTGAAAATTTGTTTTTCACCTTCTAACTTAGCATCTGTGAGTGTCCATTATGGTGAAATTAATCTACTGGAGACAGCATATTGTTGTGTCCTGGTTTCTCTGTTTTGTTTGTTTGTTTGTTTGTTTTAATCCAGTTTGCTGTTCTATATCTTTTCAGTGATGCATAGAGAAGACTGTCTTTGAAGGATGATTGCCCAGCATTCCAAATCTTTAAGTCTACCAGGCACAGTATACTGCAGGCTATGTTATACAAAATTAATTCTTCAAATGGAAACTGAAGGTCATTGACTATCCTAACAAGACTTTATAATGCTTTCAGAATGTACTGAGTTTCTATTTTCTTTGCCTCCTTACCTTTTTTCACATCCTAATAAGTAGAACTTTACTTGTCATTGAACTTTGTATTTTCTCATATTTCAAAATACAATGATGTTATTTTCTGAACTAGGATATAAGTTCAGAAAATTCTGTAACTCTGCTGATCATCTTGCTTTGTCAAATTGATGAAATAAATCTTGACTATTTGAATTTAATAAAAATTTTAATTAAAAATTAGTAAAAAATTATATCCTGATAAAAAAGTTTTGATGGGGAAAATCCTATATTGCAGAAATTCTAGCCACAGGAATATGTACAAAATAATGATATAAGATCAGTTTGGTTCCTGAGATATTTTATTTTCTATTTTCCTTGGATTTTGTTTTTTTAAAAAAATAATTATTGATTTAATGATGAACACATAGTTAAATTATATTTTATACTAAAATTAAGCCAAACTCTCTACTTTGTCTGCTGCCTCCATTTTCTTTCCTTTGGTCCAATCAAAAGTATTGAGAGACTTAGTTTCAGGAATTTTAGAATCCTCTCCAAAGTCAAGAGAATTAACTTGCAAGAGAAACTCATGTCAATAGCTCACCAGATTTTATATTATAAATTATGTTCTGGGAAGAGATCTGGCAAGATATCTTTTACTCACAAATATTTTGAACTTTAATAATATGTAGATATTAATCCGAACACGTAATGATCTCCTCAACATAACAAGAAAAATTGATATAATTAGGTAAAGTTTTAAGCAAAGTTCATTATTCTAAAATAAAATATGAAATAAACCCATACTCATCTGATTTTTGCATAATAAATTTGTCTCCAATGAGTCTATTATCCACCCATGATTAGACAACATTTCTATTCAGTTTGGGGTACATTGGGAACAGGATATATATTTTTCTCCAGCTATTTTGCAAAAAAATATTACCAGTGCTAGAAAGAATCTAATAAATACCAGATTATTTTTAACAGCTCAGATAATTGTTGGGTAAACTTGGAATTTACTTTACTAATTTGGACCCGAATTCCCTCATCATTTTGGTAAGGTTTTACACAAAATTATTTTCAAGGTCTTTTTTTACATAAGTGCTCATAAATCAAACACTAAAGTGTAAATATATGAAGTCATTATTGGCCAGCCTTTCAATTAGGATTACTCGTATATTCTTTTGAAATAATTTCACCAGTCGGGCTCGGTGGCTCAGCCTGTAATCCCGTGCCTTGGGAGGCTGAGGTGAGTGGATTGCCTGAGCCTGCGGGTTTGAGACCCACCTGGGCAGGCGAAACCTCATCTCTACAATAAATCAAAAAAATTAGCTGGGCATGGTAGCGCACGCCTGTAGTTCTGGCTACTCGGAAGGCTGAGGCGGAAGGATCACCGGAGCCCAGCAGGTCGAGGCAGCGGTGGCCAGAAGTGGCCACTGCACTTCAGTCTGGGCGACGGAGTGAGACGCCAACTAAAAAAAAAAAAAAAAAAAGAAAAAAAAAATTTCACCTATTTACAATACAATTTTATTATAAAGAATAATACTTGACTATTATGCAATCTATGTATGTGGAAAAATTGCACTTGTATATCATACACTTATTCAAATAAAAAAATAGTATAAACACAAAAGCACATATAATTATTCAGCTCAATATAGAGTAGTGATTAAGAGTGGATCCATGGGGTCACATTGCCTGGATTTATACTTCAGCTTTACCAATGGCTAAGTGTGTTTACTAAAATAAGATATTCAACATCTCTTATTCTTTGAATTATACAAAATGAAATATGCTAAGGGTGTAAGTCCTCATTAATGTTAGGACTTGAAACTGACTTAATTCGGTTCCAAATGTGATTCTAGATTAATATTAATAATAATTCCTGAAACGTATAAGGTAGCAGCAGTATAATCACATTAAAATTATGACATAAAAAAATTGAAGAAAACATTATTTTAACCTTTCTATTCCAACGAAAGGTGTATATTCAATGTATTACATTTTAAAAATTATCTTTGCAAAAAAAATTATTAGTATTCTGTTAATACATTAGTTTGAGTTTTTAGACCCTAAGAAACACCCTTCTGTGGGCCTGACACTGAATACAAATATCTACACAGGCCTGAAGTATATGATTGATATGTAGTTCCCACACAGAGGCTTTCAACACTGTATAATTTAGTTTGAGACTTTCAATAAGTATATAAATGAAAACCTGCAATGTTGAATCAATTGTGCTACAGATGTTGTGGAAAGTCATGTTAATTCATACTGGGGCATTGGAGGAGTCTTCTCCAACTGAGAGGAGTCTTCTCCAACTGAGAGTCCCACATGCTGGACTAGAAGAAGTAGATGTCAAAAGATGGACGAGAAGCTGGAAATAAAATAAGGACCTGACAGACTGAGCAATGATATTGATCCATGGAATGTGAAAAATTTGAAAGATAATTGAATAGTTCAATCAGAATGAAGATATGCCATAGGGTGAGACAGATGATGTGGAAATAAGAAAGTAAATGGGTGTGATTTCATGATACTGGGAATAAAATGTGTTATTTTTCAAGGTCAATTCAACAATGAATCTAATAGTAATTCTTCAAAATAGTTGGTAAACAAAGTATCCATTCATTCATTCATTAGCAAAATATGTATTTAATGGGAGTCATGACCTTTTAAAAATGAAACAATGTTCATTTAATACATAAGTTAATATATATCACAAGTATATTTTGTATGCATATAGTATGTATACACCATGCATTTGTATATAAGCTCACCATATCTATTTATGTATATATGTATGCTATATTTATGTGTTAATATATGTATATGCATTTATATATCATATCACAAATACCAAACTTAATTTAATACATGAGTAATATATAGTCCCTACATATATGTCTGTGTATGTATGTATGTGTGTGACCACACACTGGGACCACACATTAAACATCTTTTAAACTCTCAATTAAAAGTTTTATTCAAAGCTTCTATTTTCAAAATATTGTTTCTGCCTTAACAATTAATTTTTTCATACCAGTGCTTTAGAATTGTTTTTTATGTTTATGCATTTGAAGATTTGTCAAAATTTTCACTTTTTACTGTGCTTGTTCTGAGACTATGTCATCAGGCACATATTTGTGTAGAATCATTATAGTTTTTTGTTGAGCTTTTTAAAAAAAAATAATTGTATTATGTTACTCATTTTTTTATTTGTAATGAATCTTTTTTGCCTTCACATCTTTTGGCCTGATACCAATATTATTACTAAGATTTTCAAAAATTGCTGCTAGCGCTTTTTGGTAAATATTTTTGTAGTACAATTACTTTTTCCTTACCCTTATCTTGAAATTTTTACTAAAATATCACTTAGCATTTCAATCCTCTTCCTAGTGATCTTGAGAAATTTCTCAATCTTAAAGTAAAATTTGAATATTCCATAAATTAATTTTTATTATATTTTGTGTTATATCTTAATAATTTTTTATGCCTATATTTTCTTTTAAAATATATCTTCTTTTAAAATATATAATTTTTATGCCTATATTTCTTTTAAAATACATTTTCTTTTAAAATATATAATAACTCTTTAACTTTAGTATGCCTGAAGGTATCTTTATTATGCCCTCATCTTGAACGTTAATTTGACTGTGTATGAGTTTCACAACGCTTTGAGGACATTACTTCTGTATCTTTTATCTATTACTATGGCTGCTGAGAAGTCAAGCCATATTCTTTCATTATTTACAGATCATCTGTTCTTTTTTGGGCAATGTTTAAATTGTTTTCTTTATCTTGGACATCCTGAAGTTTTAATAAAATTTGCCTGGTATCATGTTATTATTTTTTATCTTGCTCAACCTGAGACTAATTTCTTATTTTGATTCCAGAAAATTCTTACTAAGTATCTTTTCAGGTGTTGCTTTTATTACATCTCTTACAGTTTAATCTTATAAAATTCCCTATAAAAGAATATTGAATTAACAATCCTCACACATCCTTTGTGTGAGTTTATATTTTTAAACACATCCATAAGAATGAGTGTCTCAATAGCACTATCTTTTAATTGACTATTTGTTGTTTTATGTTTAAATTATGTTTAAATTACAGATTTTATTTTGTCTCTTGTATTTTTAATTTGATGACTATACTTTTTATTTTCAAAATAGTTAATCACTTCTTTTCACATGTATAAGATATTGTCTTATTTCTCTCTGCTTTTATTTTATAATCTTTAAAAGATATATGATATTATTGTTACATTTGTAATTATGGACCATCCCCTATATGCTTATTATAATATCTTTGGAAAAATATACTTTAAAATTAACTTGACTTGAAAAAATATGCCCAATTTTTTTTCATTGATTATTGATTTCTGCATATGTTTTAGTACCTAAGAATGCAAGCCTTTTTGTAGTATTTTTTTAGCTCTCTTAATTTTCACCCTGATCATCTGTCTCTCTCTCTCTCTCCTTCTCGCTAACATTTGTAGGTGTGAAATATGACAGATCCTGTTTCAACTGAAGTTCAATTGGTCTCTAGAGGCAAGATTTTGCTTTTTCTACGGTTTTTCTAGACTCCAATGAACAGTACAATAACCTTTTTAAGACTATCTAATGAGTTCAGTAGACCCTTGACTTTAAGCAATGAGTCATGCAGTGGTGCAGTTTTGTGTGAGTACTTCTCTTCATTTCCACAAACATTTCAAAATTCCTTTTACAGCCATTTCTTGCTTTAGTATCTAAATCAAACAAGCCTATGGTTTCAGTCTTCTCTGTTTATCATTTTTATCTCTTCCCATTCCACTGATATACTAGTATTTTGTTTGAGAATAGATGTTTTTAATCCCTCTTTTTTTACATTCCATCTTTAGAAAATAGAGTGCTTTCAAGTGTGAATTTTATTGTGTCTCATAGTTCTATAAGAGGTAATTTTACTGCAAAAAGTAATAGTTTTCAAATAATTTCTTTCTCTTCAACTTTAATTTACAGGGCATAATAATAATATTCTGCCTATTTTTCTCCTGCCACACTGGTTAATAATACTTCAAAAAATTTTTTTTGCTTGTTTCTCTTTATCTCCCCTATTCCCAAATATCAGAATGCCCCATCTCTGACTGTGGACCTACTGTCTTTTCTTTTTGTATTCACTGTCTTGTCATTTTGTTCATTCACATGACCATAATTTATATAAATATATACATGTGTCCCATATTTTATCTACAGATCAAACATTTCCTCTGCACTCTACACTTGACAACATGATTGTTTAACAAAATATCTCCACTGGAATATACAATGAGCATTATAAACTTAATATGTGCAAAAACAAGCTTCTGAATATCTTGCAAAACAATCTCCTTCAATGTTATTTTTTTTTCTAACCTGCCCATCCTCATCCTCCAGAAGAAATTTTCTTTTTTCTTTTTTTTTTTTTTCAAATTTTACTTTATTTTAGACGCAAGGGTTACACATGCATGTTCATTACATGGACATATTGTGTAGTGTGGGGATTGGGTCTCGCATGACCCATTCCCCAAATAATGAATATTGTGCTCTGTATGCAGTTTCTGAATTCTAGTATCCCCCTTATCTTTTGGTGTCCCCAGTGTCCATTATTTCCATATTTGTGACCATATTCTATGGTGCATGTATACCACATTTTCATTATCCATTGACCTGTTGATGGGCTTTTAGGTTGATTTCACATTTTTGCAATTATAAATTGTGCTGTATGATCATGCGGGTGTAGGTCTTTTTTATTTTTGTTTTTTTCTCTATATTAATCTCTATTTCTTAGGGTAGATACCTAGTAGTGGAAATCACTGGATCAAATGGTAGATCTACTTTTAATCCTTTGTGTTATCTCCAAATCACGTTTCATTGAGATTGTACAAATTAAAATACCCACCAACAGTGTATACATGTTCTCTTTTCTCTGCATCCATGCCAGCATTTACTGTGTTTTTATTTTGAATAATGGCCATTCTGACTGGTGTAAGATGGTACCTCATTGTGGTTTTAATTTTCATTTCCCTGATGATGAGTGATAGCGTTTTTTCATATGTTTGTTGGCTATTTGTATTTTTTTATTCAGAGTTGTCTGTTCATGTGTTTTTCCACTTTTTAATGGGAATATATGATTTTTTTTCTTGCTGATTTATTTGAGCTATTTTGAAGATTATGGATATTCATTCTTTGTCGGATGTATAGCTTACAAAAAACTTCTCCCATTCTGTGGGTTGTCAATTTGTTCTGCTGATTATTTATTTTACTGTTCAGAAACTCAGTTTAAATAAGTCATACTTATATTTTGTTTGTTTGTTTGTTTTTGTTTTTGTTTTAGGTGCATATGCATTTGGACTTTTAGTCATAAATTATTTACCTAGGCTGATGTCCATAAGAGGTGTTCCTAGGTTATCTAAGATTTTTACAGTATCAGGTCTGACATTTAAGTCTTTAATCAATCGAGCTAATTACTATATATGGGGAGAGATGGGGATCAGGTTTCATATTTTTTTTGATGGCTATACTTTTTATTATTTTATTTTTTAATATATTTTTTTATTTCAAAATTTTGAGGTACAGTTAAGGGTTATGTATACAAATATGCATTGTGTAGGTACCCTTGTTGATGAGGTGTGCCCCCCCTTCCCCAGACAGATATTGACTACCATTAATCTAACCTCCCTTCCCCTTCCTACCTTACACCCATAGTTTCCTGCCACTGTCAATTCTTTTCTTATAGTATTACAGTAGTTGTTCAAGGTTCACTTATGAGTGAGAACATGTGATTCTCAGATTTTTGTTTCTGTGAGAGATCACTCAGCATTATGAACTCTAATTCCATCCAGGTTGCTGCGAAATTCATGATTTTGTTCTTCTTTATGCATAATATTCCATCGTGTATACGTACCACATTTTTTTAATCCAGTCCTCTTTTGATGGACAGCATGGTTGGTTCCATGATCTTGCTATTGTGAACAATGCTGAGATAAACATACGTGTGCAGGTATCTTTTTTACAGAGTGATTTGAGTTATTCAGG